>VCRD01000858.1:47391-61202 GCA_006783055.1 Trinorchestia longiramus
GATACCTGCAACGTGTGATCAGAACAGCACGCAGAACGTGATACCTGCAACGTGTGATCAGAACAGCACGCAGAACGTGATACCTGCAACGTGTGATCAGAACAGCACGCAGAACGTGATACCTGCAACGTGTGATCAGAACAGCACGCAGAACGTGATACCTGCAACGTGTGAACCTAAACAGCACGCAGAACGTGACACACCTGCAATGCATCAACACATCACACCAGGACACGGTCAGGTACATGAGGTGTACAAACTTACAGCTCTCCCAGTCACACGCACAACCCAAATTTAGTACACGTTAAAGTGAACTCTTGAAACCCTTTTGTTCTTGAAATTTGTTTACTCTTCTGTATGAATTCGACAAACGTACAAACTTATATGTAGTCATGAGCTACTGTAACACTAATTAAGTAGAAGGAATAATTGAAGAAAGGAATAGAAAGTCATTAGAGTAAATGAACTCCATAGATTAAAGGATGCAAAATGAAGAGTCCCTAGAGCTCAAATGGTCATCGAGTTAAAGGTTTCAGAAAATCATTAATTACTAATATTGACTGTAAAGAGTATTGTTATATATAAATTTCCTTATAGCTCAACAAACAATGTAAGACTACTGACTGTAACAATGAATAAAATGATTATTGTCAGGCACGTGACACATGCAATTGTAAGATAAAATAAAACTATACACCAATCTGTACTACAATCAAAGCTTCTAGTGCCTAATATGTACAATATTCTAAATGTTATAAAATACCAAGTAGACATCCCGTAAAGATAATAAATACCAATCAGACATCACTCACACATGATAAATATATGAGAAATATCACACAGAGATAATAAATACCTGGCAGACATAAAATGGAATAGAATATGGCAACAGCGACGCGCCATTAGGTCTATTCTTAGGTTGTTACTCAAGTCCCAAGCTGTCTACATATAATTATACCGGAGTTTTTGTCATACATTGAATCAGTAGTTTCAAATACAGAGAGGTTCCCTATCCAATACATGTCAAGATGATTTTTGTATGTGTTAACAGTGCCAGTAGAAACGATTTTTCGGGCAGCAGGTTTCAATTTCCAGCAATTTTAACTGCACAGAAGTATAGACATCAACTGGAAATAACAAACACATGGCAGACATCATCAGGAAATGATAAATACAAGGAGATTTTAAAAACAAGGTAACAAGAGTTCAGATGGGTAAACCAATACCGCGTTCAAATCAAATTTGTTGACTAAGAAGGCTGAGAAGATCACAGTACTGAAACACAGTCGGTGGATGTGGCTTGTTGTACGGTAACGCGCCGAAGTCTGGGTTAGAAGATGAAGGCGTTGACGGAAACATGGTCGGTGATTGAATAAGAAGTGTCATGAAGTTTTTACACCTAAAGAAAACGTCCCCACCTGAAATTCCTAGGTAACTGGTGGGAGTGTACGGAGTGAGAGTAATGTCACGAACAAAGGTGTGGATTTGGTGCACGGAATTCGATAAACACAGAACAGATGAGCGAGACGAGCGAAGATCATGCCGGCTAAGCACATCTCCCACAGATGACAATGTGTGCCGTGCGGAAGCTTTGAATCAAGCCGATGATTATTGCATTCTTGTGAGCAAGACTGGACAAGAGCTCAACATCTCCATCAGCAGAGTATGCAATATAGTTCTTCACTTTCACGCTGATTTTTTCTAGACCAGTTCTGATATGATGGCGTACCGATGGAACGAATGCTTCGACAAACATGGTGACTATGTGGGGAAGTAATATGCAGCTGGACCTTACTGTTACGCATCTGTTCGAATTTGTGAACAGAGGTTTCCTCTCAGAGCTTTTGTTAACTATTTGAAACCTCCTCGTACCTGGTAGATATCACCATAGTTAACCCTTTCGATCCTGTTAGGACATACATGTCCCAACAGAAAGCAAAAGCCGGATCGAAATGGTTAATAAATATGTAACAGACATCACCCGGAGATTATGAATATCTGGCAGACACCACCCGAAGATGATAAAAATCCAAGTAAACTTCATGAACGTTCCTCGATAAATATATCTTACAGAAAAGTGAATATCCTACAACAGAAGCAAATCCTGCCTAATTTATGAAGCTTATTAACCTCTTCAGTCCCCTGGTCCAGTGTATTAGACACCCTTCAAAATGCAAAAAAAAATTTTTTACTTCGAATCACGATGTCCAACATATTGGACATGCAATTTTGGACGAATTATTAAAATTTTGGAAGTTTTTAGCTTCATCTTAGTCAATGTGGTTTGTTTATGAAGATGAATAAAGTTTTTCAATGAAAATTATCGTATTTTTAGGCCGTGACTGAAGGGGTTAAACACATTTCTGTGGCCCTACCTTTTGAACACTGCTCAGAGATATTCAGTATTTCAATACCGATTTGCACATTACGATGGCTCTATTCGCAATAATCTAAAATAAATAACCTTTCAAAACTGAGCCATGTTGGCACAAGAGGGGAAAAAGGTGTTGAACAAACCCAAACTAACGAAAGTAGTTGAGTCAATATCGCTAAATTCATTTCAGATCTGTGATAAAAGCAGTAATGGGATATATATTAACAAACCATAAAATTCGCTTCAAACAGCAACAGCAGAAAATAACTCAATATGATCAGAAATTGGTGTGTTTGGTTCTGAAATGATACTTAAGTTTATCTTTCCTTGAATAAGCACACTCACATAAAGTGCATTGGAAAGGCTTGTCATCAGAATGCTTAGCCTTAATATGTCTCCTAAGATTACTCTTATCCGCAGACGAATAGTCACACTGGGTGCAGTGGTATGGGCTCACTCCGAAATGCTTCACTCTAGTGTGACGTTTCAAATTACTGATGTCGGCGCAAGAGAAGTCGCACAGAGAACACTGGAATGGTCTGAAAGTTGAGTGCCTAACCATGATGTGACGGTCGAGGTCTTTTCTGTAAGGGGTTGAGTAATCACAGTGGGTACACTGAAATGGTTTGATGCCAGAATGCTTGACTAAAGTGTGCTTCTTGAGGCAACTTTTGAAAGCAGATGAATAATCACAGAGAGAACATCGATAAGGTCTAATATCTGAATGCTTAGCCATCATGTGTCTTTCAAGGCATCTTTTTCTGGCAAACGTGAAGCCGCATTGAGGGCACTGATGAATTTTTGGCTCCGGATTTTTGGCTTTCGAAATCCTCTTCACCATTTCACAGATGTTCCCATCCTCTGACCACTGCAGTATTCCTTCCTTGAAGATCCTTTTTCCCATTGTAGAGGAATAGGTGGCTAGAGGCGCCAAAGCCTGAGGTGCTTCATGGGTTCCTAAGAGCAGAAGTTGAGTGGCATCAAAATTAGAGTTTTTGACGGTGGTGGTGCCGTCAGCAGAGGCCTCTGCCTCACGCAGCAGCGCTGCTGCTCCTCCAGCAGCAGGACTCACCAGAGCACTGCTCGTGCTGGCCTGCGTCAGGATAAACGTAAGGGCATCGCAATAAGGGAAGTTTGTTACGTGTTTGTTCATGTAATTTAAATTATTACAAAAATCATTTTGGTGCGAGGTAACATTTTTAGTCAGCAAAATATTTTCAAAGAGGATATCGATGTTGGAGTGAAATGATTTCAATATTGGAATTACATAAGATATGTCATCACTAACGCCCGAAAAAACTGTAAACATATTCCAAATTTAAATTTTCACGGAGAAGAAGCAAATTTTCAACATGAATACCCACCCATACAGTGACCAGATATAATAAAAACAACAACTTTGCTTTCTCTCTTCAGCCTGAGAGAGCAACCAGAGCTCAAATGAACCCTACAAACAAGAACCACAAGCACTGCCCTACATACACTCTAACATCTGTGCCTTTTAACGCTTTGTCTACCAGCGGTACCTTTCACGTTCACAGCACACAAAGTTAACTTTGTTATTGAGATGATGTGTCAGTCGAGAAGAATTAACCCTTTAGCTACGAAATGGACCATACGGCCCTCTTTTACGGTCTTTGGGAGAATTGTTCTAATAATTAAACAGTGAGCAATATGAGGTTGCTACTAGGTTTGAACGCGGCGGCATGTTACAGCGTCGTTCTTTTGGCTGCCTGGCTCTCAGCGTGCTTCATTGCATCAGTGTACAGACGGTCTTCGTGAGCTTAAACGTAGAAACTAGAAAAAGAAATTCGTCGCTAAAGGTTAAAGGTAAGACAACATAAGCCGGGTACTAAGTCCCATGGTATCATGACTACGGTTTCTCACCTCCACACCCAGACTCCATAAGAAAGAATGACAAATGCAGGTCGAGGGCATTATAAGACCGTCGCATTATTTTTAAATGAACTACGACGATCTTAATTGTTACCAGAGACAAGCCTTGATTTTAATACTGAAAACGGTAAGGTTTCTCACTGAAAGCTCCATATGTATTACGAAGTAGACGCTTGACTTCAACAATGAACAGAAGCAAAGAACGATGAACAGTAGTAATTTCATTAATGCATTCAATTTTTGCGCTGATGAAATGACAATCCATACATTTGATGTGAAGTTACCAAAAGTAACAAGCTATTAACCATGCTTTATCAAAGCCAGGAACTAGTTAATTAGTATTGGCAAAAGTAAGGCATCATCACAACGAGTTATCTTATCCAATTTAAGGCAGAAATTAGCAGTGGTAAAAGTGACACTTGATTATCACAAGTTACCTTATCGAAGCCAGACATGGACTCGCTCTTAACAAAGCTGCTCACAGCATCATCCTCTATCTCCTCCTTGATGTAAACAGTCGCAACATTGAACAGAGGATCAATCAAGGAACACGGATCCAAAGCGTCGTCTTCAACTGAAAAAGAAGCGTGGTGGACAGAATTTGAAATTCAGTGACAGTTACGTATAATCCACAGCAACAAGCGGCAATATAAGGTAGCGTGTTTCAGAAATGCCTAAAGTGGGAGATTAGAGCAAAACTTCTATGAATAATTCAGACAGCAAACTCTGAGGAGGTTGCGTTAGTAAATACTTTAAAATAACAAAAACGTTGACATTTACAGTAACTAGGTATGACAGTCTCTCCCTGACTACTGTCTTGGAGAGAAAAAAACGTTCGTGAACACACCAGACACAATCAACCAATAATTAGTCACTGTAGATGCACTACATACGGGAGATAAGTAACCAAATATAGATCTTAAAACCACTACTGCCTATGCTTAATAGCCTTGATCCTAAATCCAACACTGCACAATTAGTAAACGATCTCGTTTTTGATATTTCAGCACGGTATATTAGCTATTATTTGCTCTTTTTAAAGAGTAAAATTTCTGTTAACAAGGGCGATCAGCGACTTGTACACAAAATATAAAAATACTACGTCCCGTAACATCAAAAAATAGCTCGTTAACCGAGCATCTACTGTACTTGAGAGCTCGTTAACCGAGCATCTACTGTACTTGAGAGCTCGTTAACCGAGTATCTACTGTACTTGAGAGTTCGTTAACCGAGCATCTACTGTACTTGAGAGCTCGTTAATTGAGCATCTACTGTACTTAGATAGGACGAGTTTGTACTGACCAGCTCGCAAGAAGTTCACAGAACTCTCAGAGTTACCGCTGCAGTCAGACGCGTTCACAGCTTCGTCAGGATGCTGTCCAGGTGGCACGAGGTGCTCACCGTCACCACAAGTAGACCATAAGTCAGTGCTCCTGTCAGCCTGGTGGATATCAAGACCATAAGTCAGTGCTCCTGTCAGCCTGGTGGACATCAAGACCATAAGTCAGTGCTCCTGTCAGCCTGGTGGATATCAAGACCATAAGTCAGTGCTCCTGTCAGCCTGGTGGATATCAAGACCATAAGTCAGTGCTCCTGTCAGCCTGGTGGATATCAAGACCATAAGTCAGTGCTCCTGTCAGCCTGGTGGATATCAAGAAGATACATTGAAAATAATGAGAATGCCGGTTGAATGAAATGAAAAATCGGGTTGAAAAAATGAAGATGATCTGTTGAAAGAATAAGTTTGGTTGAAACGTAGGAGTCAGGCTAAAATTTCTAAATTTCTAAATTTGCTTTCTACATATTTCTCAGAGGAGAACTACAAAAAACTGGAGCTTCTCACAATTCACTTTAAAACACTTTCATTGGACGTACAAATGATGTAGATCATAGCACCCCTGAATATTATTCTTAATACCGCATAAGCTTTCAAAATTAAAAGCTACACACTTCATCAAACGTAACGTTTAATTTCGGTAAAAGCGTGAAGAAAAACAGAAATAAAAATCTCTGAAATCGCTTCTTAAAATTGATATCAGTTGCAGCACTCGCCCTAGTAGCTGAGCACAAGTGTGTTGTGGTACCGTTTTTTCTGCACTATACGGCGCACCTGATTATAAGGCGCACCCTTAATTATAGGGTCCATTTCTGTACTTAACATGCTACAGAACATAAGGCGCACCCTTAATTATAGGGTCCATTTCTGTACTTAACATGCTACAGAACATAAGGCGCACGGCCGATTATATGGCGTCGGATTATATGGCGCACGGCCGATTTTTGTGAAAATGTAAGGATTTTAGGTGCGCCTTATGGCGCAGAAAATACGGTACTAATAACATCCGCACCAGAGAAGCTCGGGATTTCTGCATGCCCCTCGAGGAGCGCGAAGTCCCCACGATATGCTGGAAAGCAGGTACCAAAACATGAAACTTCTTAGTGTGAACTTCACGTACAAAGCATGTATATATTTTCGAATTCATCAGCCCTACTCGCTCTCACAACACGACTTAATGTTTCCAACAAGAAGCACTAAAATGAGCCTCAAGTCATGGTGTAGAAGCCTTGAATCACCGTCTTGTTGAAGCTATGTAATGATAAATTGTAATTTCTACACACCGTGACCCTTGTGTGATGTTTGGCTTGTTCTTCCTCGTCCTCCACAGCAGCAACACGAGGTGCTGTAGTCGAGGCCTGGGTGAGGCAATCTGAAAATGAATGAAAATCATCAAATGATAAATTTCCTAATGAAATCTCAGTATTCCCCACACTTGTAAAATAATGCAATTTATCCTGACATACACAGTTTATAAGTTTAAAACATTATTCCAGTATTAACAACCACAATTATTTACATTTATGGATTCATTGTCATCAAATTCACTTGCTTCATTCATTATACAGTAGAATTCCTTTAAACCGGCACTCGCGGGCCAAGCTTTATATATTTATTCATTGTTTTTTTTAACTGTTTCAAGCAATTGATATTGTTTTCCTTTAATGTCGAGCGCCTCTATGAATTGTTTGTGGTCACTCGAGTGATATCAACAGGCAACTGCAAAGTCCCATGGGTGCAGGTTAAAAAGACTTCTACTGTATATATGATACCGGTTATATATGAATTGTTTGTGGTTACTTGAGTGATATTAACAGGCAACTGCAAAGTCCCATGGGTGCCGGTTAAAAAGACTCCTACTGTATATATGATACCGGTATATATGATGAATTGTTCGTGGTTACTTGAGTGATATCAACAGGCAACTGCAAAGTCCCATGGGTGCCGGTTAAAAAGACTCCTACTGTAACACGCAAGTCCTCATATTTGAACACAAGTCTATGTACGTGTGATCTTCAACAAGAAGATTCCCAGGGGTGAGTAAACTAATACTCCCTGTGATCGTAAACAGTTGGTGCATACAACTTTCGACGTTGGTCAGAAACAGTTGTTGCAGAGTGAGAAAAAGCTTAAAAATTTAACTTAGTCCCTCACATCAGAACTAGTTGATGCATACAACAGTTGACGTTGGTCGGGAACACTTGTACAAAGGGAAAAAGGCTACAACTTAACTCACACTTTATAATACTAACTTTAGGCATTATGCTTTTAAAAATGTTCAAAAACGATAAAGAATAAATTCCCTGTTCTCCAGAACGTTTCCCCGACTGTGCACCAACATTTCCGACCAGAGAAAATAAATACAGGGTGTCTCAAAAAAATGTACTCACCCTTTAACCGTTGCTAACATGCTGTCTTCTTTGTGTTGCAGGTGTGAGGTTCGAACCTTTGTGAACATGATTCTTTAATCACATTTAATCATGTTCGCAAAGGTTCGAACCTCACACCTGCAACACAAAGAAGACAGCATGTTAGCCACGGTTAAAGGGTGAGTACATTTTTTTGAGACACCCTGTATATTTTCAAAGTTACACATAACAGCTTAAAAAGTATAAGACACAGAGATAATGATTTAATTTAATACAAAAATATACATTTTCATTGAAACTTACTTAACAGAAACAAGCTTGTGTTCCAAATTATCTGAAATCAAGACAGAAGTTGATATATCATCGTTTCTTTTAATCTTTTCTTAATTTCTTAAGGCGTCTTATCTCACCGTCTTTTAGCCTAGCAATCAACGTTGTCTTCGGGATTCCACATGCCGCTGCAGCAGATCTCAAAGTACATCTTTCACGCAAGGAAATAGAGGCAAACTCTTCCAATTGGGACTGGTAGTCTTTCTTCTTACGACCCGTCAGGTATTTCCGGTTCGAAACATCCATTGGTTGGCACCACACATCTGAGGAGCTTTCCAAGGCTCTTGACCAAATTCTACCCACAGTGTTCCTTCCAATACCGAATGTTCTTGCAACTTGGTTAATAGCACCACGTTCTAGAAGTCGATCTTTGGATCTTTCTAGCAAGGCTTGCAAGACTTCTGTGCGTTCTTTGTTTGTTAATTCGTGTTTTTTACGTTTTTGATTACCTTTTACAGTGTTCTCTCCTTCGTTTTCCATTTTCCTGTTGTTACAGCAGGTGGTCTGAAAAAATCCTTTGGTAAAAACAATCATGTCGTTTGTTATTTAACAGCATTTGAATGAAAGCAGAGTACACACATAGCAAACTCGAGCCTAATTTTCATCACATAGAAAATGAATTATCTTAAAAACTCTAAAAATCGAGTTTCTCTGACTGCGTACTAACTGTTCCCAGCCAGAGGGAGTGATCTAGTCAGACAGAAGCAAGGCTTCCAGCAGAATAGAATAGAATAAGGCAATAGGAACGAGCCGTTTGGCCCATTCTTGGTTCAATACCGAAGTCCCATGCCGTAGACCGAAGTCCCATGCCGTAGACCAAAGTCCCATGCCGTAGACCAAAGTCCCATGCCGTAGACCAAAGTCCCATGCCGTAGACCAAAGTCCCATGCCGTAGACCAAAGTCCCATGCCGTAGACCGAAGTCCCATGCGTAAGGGTTGACCTCTGCAGCATCAAGAGACCTTTGTGAGGCCTCCTGACCAACAACCCATGCCCCCATTCCCCCCAGCAGGAGCGAGCTAGTGCAGCACCCTCGTGTAGTCCCGTACTTTAGGTGACATGGTGCCACTAACCAAATATCTACTTATTTATTTCAAATTTAGTGAAGCTAAATACAGTAAATTAATTAAAAATTACGTGAAACCTGAAATTTATTACTTCAGAAGCCCAACCAAATATCTACTCGTTCATTTAAAATTAGTGAAGCTAAATACAGTAAATTAATTAAAAATTACATGAAACCTGAAATTTATTTCTTCAGGGGAAGGTATAAGATAAAGACGTGACTTTACAGTGCGAGCTTTGTACTCGTACGTAAAAAGTGAATTTCAGCGCACTTAGTGAATTTTCCTAGTCTGAATACAGGAGAGTACATTACTAAACGGATACTAAAAATTCACTTTGCACCGTATCATCCTGAAATTTTTGATGATTAGTTTTCACTCCTTAATTCATATAAATGACTAGTATTCATCCCGTGCTAATGACAAATGGTCTCAAAGCAAGCCCAATTTTCTCAAACTACTTTACTCTTTTAATAAACTCAAAAATAAACACTGTCATAAAAACCATCATATCCTAAAACTGTTCATGCAACTCTCAACGATTGTTGTATATTCAAAAAATTGTTAACCGTTGATGACAATGGATGAACAGAATACAGAAAAATCTTTGGCAATTCCCATCCTGGAATAGATTTCTTAAAGATACTCCTTGTTCACAAGAAAATCAAGGCATTTAATATTTCCATTGAACACGACAAATCTAACTAAACAAAAGGCTAGTTATAAAGATGACCACTTGTAGTTTTGAATATTATTTATTTTTCTCACCCCCTCTCAAAGCAATGAACGTCTAAACCAGTATTAATAACTACGTACTGAGCGGAACAGGGATGGCATAAATGACTACAATACAGTTAATGATGTCAAACAAATAGACCAGGAGTGGGGAACCTGCGGCCTTTAAGTCATTACGTGCGGTTTTCTGTGACCTCTTGAGATACATGTTAAACATATATGAAATTGTGTAAAATAGATATGCTCCTCCTCATGTCTTCTATGTAGTGTATTTTACATTTTTATGGAAATTATAAATGTAATAATCTCACAATAGCTGTAAAATATCCTTTATATAGGACCATGCAAATCTATCGTTAGAGGCCTTCTTAAGGAGTGGACGTAGTTAACGCAGCCTTTGCTCCAACAAAAGTTCACCACCCCTGTAATAGACCGTCACAGACGATTTCCCAAATTGAAGAAATGGGTGAATTATTATTATTATTATATTCCTAGTTTAACCATCACAGCCACAACAAAAGCGATCTCATCAGTGATACCCGGTATCAGGAGATGGTCATTAAAGGTTTACAGTCACGCATCTTAGAGAAAATGGGTGAAAATTGCACGAAATTTTCTGGCACAGAGGTTTTAGAGGAGGACTCGGAGACGCCGGGGGAGCGTCCAACCTCCCCTGCCCTGATAGGTCTCCTGCGGCTCTTCAGGTTATGACTGCTGAATGTTGGAACACGAGGATGTTGTGGCATCAGAGGATGTTGTGGTTTTACGATGATGTTGTGGTCTTACGAGGGTGTTGTGGTCTTACAAGGATGTTGTGGCGTCAGAGGATGTTGTGGCATCAGAGGATGTTGTGGCATCAGAGGATGTTGTGGCATCAGAGGATGTTGTGGCATCAGAGGATGTTGTAGCATCAGAGGATGTTGTAGCATCAAAGGATGTTGTGGCATCAGAGGATGTTGTGGCATCAGAGGATGTTGTAGCATCAAAGGATGTCGTGGCATCAGAGGATGTTGTAGCATCAGAGGATGTTGTAGCATCAGAGGATGTTGTAGCATCAGAGGATGACTGGTGGATGTTGTGCGGATATTAAGATCAAACATTAGGGCTGCCAGTGAGGTGAGTGAGACTTATTGCAAGAACGCTCACACAATTTGCTTAAGGAACCCAATTCGTATGAATAGCACTAGCAAGATTAATAAGAACTATTTCAATAGTACATTGAAGTACCTGGTACTTGTAAATGTTAATTATCAGAGAAGCAATCAAAGAGAGTGTCATTTTTAAACTGTAGTTGTGAGCAGAACATTTTTTTAGTGAAGTTACATGAACATGAAACTATCAAAACAGAAGGAAAGTAGCAGTTGGCATAAATAAAAGATGACGTATAAATTTGAGCGTACGAAAAAAAAACTACGAAGGCATTTTCATTAATTGACTTATCATTAAAAGAGGTAACCTCACTAGTCAAAAAACAACACATTAAACGGTAAAACATCGTCCATTACAAATATTTTGTCAAGTTCTTTACTAATTCGACATATTGTACGGATTCCATATTCCTATAGAGCTACAATTTATTACCAGTTTGTGTGACCACAAAAATTGAAATTCGTACAATTGTTGTTGCATAGTTAGTAATGGTATGAACAGCATACACTTCACTCACCTAATGTGATGATCAGTATGTATTATACTCATCCAATGTGATAAGTTTTGTGTATTTTAATTACATAATGCGTCAAGCAGCGTGTATTTGAATCACCCAATGTGATTGAAATCAGACAAATGCAAAGACCGTGTTCAAGAATTAATGTCACTTACTCCAAGCAAAACTTAAATGTTAATAAAGGGTGAACGTAATATTATGTACACCTTTACATGGTTTGTATGCAGGTTACCAACAATGCTGAGATATAATTAACAAATGCCAACGAATTACACAAACTTTCGTATGCAAGAGCTACTAAATACATCCAATCATGCGACTTAAACAGCTTTGCACACGATTCTCTGATCTCTCTCTTCCTCTTGTGCATCATTTGTTAACAAATACTGAGACCACAACTAAATGACTAATTAACAAATTTAGGTAGAAAAAATAACGATAGTAGCTCAAGGCTCGTAGAAACAGATGTTCTCAAGAAGTGACTAGCAAAACTATTTACAAGAAAAATTATTTGTAGATATCGTGGGTAAAGCGATCGAAACCGCTAATAAATATTTGATGGAAGTGTGCAGAAGTGAAACAAGTTGTAGCCTTCATAATATCACTGTCCATTTATTTCAATCTAGAAAAATATACAACTCAATATTTATTACATAGGCAACATAATTCAATATATTTCTTTACTAGAAATGGCACGCACATCCACTTAGAACTATTTGCTTGATCCTCTTTCAAGAATAAAAATTTTTTTTTTTTCTAGGTCCTAGCAACTTTGTTGAACTTCCAATTTGCATCCATGGCAGTGCCTACATAATACATACATAATTCCACACACGCATTATTTACCAAGTTACACATACTTTCATTAACAAAAATGACTTGCAACAAGATACTGGTACGTGTTCAGTAGCAAGCAACACAAAACAAAAGTACGACTCAAAAAGAAAATGATGCCCGCAAAAAAGTGAAATCTACAACGATCCAACACCTGAATGTTTAGATTTGAAGTACTTATAACTGGATCTTCAGAGGTTGGTGAATACGAACACTGAGTACGTTTTGACATTAGAATGTTTGAGAGTCATGCGCGTTACTGAAGTAATTTGTAGGCAGAGGAGTACTCGTACTGAGTACACTGATATGACAATGTCAGTGTCTAGCTGCAGTTGTATCTCAAGTGTTCAGTCCTCAGCTGCAGAGTATTCACAATACAAACAAAATGACTTCACAATAGACCGTTTCGTCACGGTGTGTTATTCATGTACCTTTTATCTGCTGCGGTTGTGTATTTACTGTGAAATGATTTAATAGTGGAATGCGCTATCATGTGTTTGCTGTAATGGTTTTCATGAACAGTTGCACAATTACACAGAGAACATTATAATGGTTTTATATTAGAATGGTTTATCATCGTGAAGTTACCGCGATAACCGGATGAGAAATTACACAGAACATTGAAACGTTCTGACGGTTGTATGCATAGCGGCGAACGCCTCACAAGAAAATTTTTCCTGACACAGCAATAATTGCACTCACAACACAAGAAAGACTTAGGGCTAGAATGTGCAGGCAGGTTACACACCTTGAGATCAATTACAGCGGTACAGGTGACTTTATCTTGAATTGTCCCCTCACCAATGACTTTCCTTTCATCATCTAACATTGTGAACAATCTGTTTCTGATGATTCACTTTCTGAGCACCCAGAATTTTCTGATATCCATTTTCCAGAAGCAAGGAAGTGCTTGCAGACAATATCGTAGGAATTTCCACGATGAGAGTTTAGGAGATGGATGATCAGGAGCCTTGTTTTGTATAAGGCCATAGATGACACCTGACAAGGGTAGTGTACCGCAGAAGTCAGTCTACGAAGCAATCAACAGCATGATTGTTAACCTGTTGGAATACACAGAACATCAACAGCATGATTGTTAACCTGTTGGAATACACAGAACATCAACAGCATGATTGTTAACCTGTTGGAATACACAGAACATCAACAGCATGATTGTTAACCTGTTGGAATACACAGAACATCAACAG
>VCRD01000858.1:70460-87201 GCA_006783055.1 Trinorchestia longiramus
ATCACCCCTACTCTAAGAATGTTAACCTTAAGAATTTGAAAAACCAATGTACTAAATGTCTATGTACTGTGTACTCGACTGGAAATAAAGATTGTTTGTTTGTTTGTTCGTTCGTCTATTGCCTGTGCTGGTTTCGAACGCTGGGACATATGGGATATCGTATTACTCCCTACGATAAACTTGAGGAAGTAAGATAAGCTGAGCTTCTTTCTTTCATTAGATGTTCATTTATAACAAAGACCAGAACACGAATGGGAACCAAAAACTGATATCTTGAGGAGGAACCACGACCAAGATCAAGACCTGTCGAGGAGAACGGAAACGAGCAGATTAAAACTAAATCGATGTGTACACGAGGAGCATTGCATATTATGTGACTGCACTGAATTATTAGGAGCACTGAATTTTTACGTTATGAATTGAATGAATTATGAATTATTATGTTATAATTATGCGATAAACCACTTATGTAGTGTCGTCTTCCGTATTTTCTGAAAATTGGAAATCTCAATTTTCACTCTACTACTAAAATTTAGTTTTTGTTTCGAATCGCTTACACATTGAAATTTATGTTGATTTAACTTGAGATAAGTTTGGAAAAAATAACTTTTAATAACACTACAACATAAACTCTGGCAACAGAGCCCGACGTTTGTTGACGCTGAAATGAATTTTTCTACATATGATTACTCGAGAACTTACGACAGTCAGAGCCAATCAAAAATTAATCAAGATAAATTTTAGCATGAAATTAATAAGTTACTGAATCGCTCAGTAAATTTTATCCGTCTCGAGGTATGACTTTTATCAAACACAAGTTCGAGTCTCTACTTCAAATTTCACCATAGAGGACGAAAACAGTCACTGGGAGCAGCATCACTAGTCTTCTACTAGTCGTGTGGTTAGTAATCTGACTTCGACGCGCGTACACCAGATCTACAGTATTTCCATACACACCAACACGCATACACCAGATCTACAGTATTTCCATACACACCAACACGCATACACCAGATCTACAGTATTTCCATACACACCAACACGCATACACCAGATCTACAGTATTTCCATACACACCAACACGCATACACCAGATCTACAGTATTTCCATACACACCAACACGCATACACCAGATCTACAGTATTTCAACACACTGACAGAACGGCATCTTCTCTCCTGTCATCTTCAGATTATGTATCAACAAATAAAGAACGAAAGAGAGAACAAAGTACTCAGATTGTCAAGACTTCGTCCATGAGTCACAGTACAAAATGTACAGTTACATTACCTGTAACTCAGTGCAAAATGGGACTTAAGTTACTTTTCACTACCAATATTGGATCATCGTAAATAACAACTATATCATTGACGAATTTTTTAACGAATACATACAGATGTTCATCGTATTCATTTCGATAAAAAGTTCGAAGTATATTTCGCCGAGAGCATCATTCCCCAACAGCGAGTGTTTTTTCTATGCATACACTTGGAACAAAGCGTTATTTTGGACTTACTGGAGTTCTAGTCCGCGTCTTTAAAATTCACACACCACAGCAAAAAAATATATCGTTACAAATAAGATTTTCGAAAGAAGAGACAAATGCTTCGCGAAAACTTGATTTTGAACAATATATCCAAAAAATTGTGATTGAATGAGCTTTGTCTTTAATTCTTACGTTATTCATGTGGAATATAGAATCTGTGACGTTGTAATGAAATTAAGTGTAATTAGTAATGAGTGCCTAAGTCATGAAAAGTTTACAAATTTCCTTTTATGGAAATGTGTGCGTTACAGTTGCATCCATGCTGCTCTTAACTGTATTGCATGGATGTAGTGTTCAACTGTATTGCATCCATGCTGTGCTTAACTGTATTGCATGGATGTAGTGTTCAACTGTATTGCATCCATGCTGTGCTTAACTGTATTGCATGGATGTAGTATTCAACTGTATTGCATCTACGTGGTATTTAACTGTATTGCATCCACATGATAGACTTCATCTTTCGTAAAGTTGATCAACAGTTAATATAGAATAGAATAAGGCAATAGGAACGAGCCGTTTGGCCCATTCTTGGTTCAATACCGAAGTCCCAAGATCCATCCATCAATATCCATCAATATTCTCACTGGTAGGTTTACGTATCGAAAATATTTGAAAGTTGGGCATCTACGGTATTTACCGAAATAAATTTCGCTGAAAACAACTGAACAGAAAAAATCGTTGAGTTCTTTAACAAAATTAGTGTTTTTTTCAAAAACGACTCATCCCAACAATTTGCACAAAGTGAATTGGAGGAATTTCATAAAATAGTACAATAATTCACGTTCAAAATTCTGTTTTAGATCGCACTTAGTTTAGATAATCCATCTTTGGTAAGAAATTTCATAAATTTTTAGTTCTTAAAAATCCTGATTAAGAACTAAATCGAAGATTATCCGTACAAGTTCCACTACAAAGCTACAAAATTGTTTCATATGTGAACGTTTTGTTTATTAGTACTCCCTAGTAACGCTTCTGTGTGGCTTCAAAACATGCATGTTTATATACTTATAACAAGCGTGCGTTTTCACTCTTCCTAACAAATTCTTTCATGTAGAAGATTTTTTGCTTCTTCTTGGAGACGCTGATCATAAGACGGTAATTTTAGAACCATTTGTTTGAGGCAAAGCGGGGGCACAAAGTATTGAGATTAACGAAAGCTGAAGATCTTACTCGGACAACAGACAGTACAGCTGTACTCAGAGCTGGACGAGTTTCAACCCGTAAATATACGAAGAAAATATAAGATACATAAAAAATACTTTCAAAGATTTAAACACTTATAAAAATACAACCTAACTGACAATTGGCAGAGACAAACGTAACTTAAATGATCAAGTAAATCAACCTTTAGTGAAATGTGTTTTAAAGAAATAAATTATCAAATAACAAAAATATAAATAATTACTTTTCACACTCGGGTGCAAAAAACGTTGTTTTTTTGGCTGTGTTCATCTATTACATCCATCTCACAAGCGTCAAGCTATAAATATTCTTCCGGCTTATTTGTTATAATTGTCCCATGCGCTCTCCGCTTACGCCTTCTGCTCAGAAGTGAAGGCGGTTGCCGACTTTCAAAGCAAATGTATTGAAAGGAGAAACCGAAGATTTTTTTTGCAGCTTGGAGTGGACTTTTATCTCCAGGGGTGCGTTACAAAGATGACTAATAGTCTTTTCTTTCTCTTTTTGTGCTGTGATCGCGATATCCTGGTTTACGTTTGTGCGCACTGACATAGAGCGCTTTTGGAGAGGATTTAACATACCAGCAGTTGGAAAAATATGATTCATATAATTGAATTTGAAAATTTCGCGAACTAAACTTGTACCGGGACAAGAAATAATAGAAATTTAGGGGTAGCATCGGTTGGTAATTATAGAGAATATATCATTTTCCAGCCACACTGAGACTTTATGAGAGAACAAAGAACATACGAGACCATGTGTTGCCGCAGTTGATAGCGATGGAATTTCTTTGCTGATGCGGAATGCTATCCACGTTTAGAAGAATTCACTTTATACAATTAGAATAGAATAGAATAGAATGAGGCTATAGGAACGAACCTTCTGGCCCATTCTTGGGTCGGATAATTACTTCGATAATTATTCGGTTGTTTTACCCAAGTCCCATGCCGTATTTCTAGCCGCGTCAACCATGTCGGCAGCGGGATTCGAACCCGGGTCTTCCCGCTCGCAAGCAGATTCGCTCACCAGTCGACCAAACTGGTGATCCAGTCGACCAAGCTGGTGATATTCAGGAAGACTTGTCAGATTCAGGACGACGTGTTTCTGAATTCATCTTTAAGTTCGTATTACAACACTGGAAAGTATTTATTTTTAAACCCAGCACATTTCGTTGGTTTCAAAAATTACTCTTGGTTGCTTCTTAGAAGAAAATCCCATTGTATTTTTTTTAGCATAAAGGCTCTTCGTCTTTACCCAGAAGATGGTGGTATTCACTTTGGTATGTGCATACTCTGATTAAATACGCAGATAATATCCACCAAAATCGAATACAATGAATAAACATTTTTTTGAGATTAATATATTTGACGAAATGAAAAATCCGAGGAACGTTATGTGAGCACAAGAAGTAGAAAAGTTAGACAAACGAAGATATAAAAAAACACATGCACTAAAATTTAAATGTGATAAAAAAATTTGAGAAATTAATCTATCATGTGGACTTCTGAATTTCAGATCCAGTATCAGATCTCGATTTAAAGAGCGGTATCTATCCTACGAAACACAAATTGTAAAGATAGAGCTAAATGCAGGCCCACCTACTTTTTCATTCTCCGCACATTGATGAGCTCGCGTGTTTTTTACGAAATTTTTAATGAGGATGATAGACTCTGCAATGAATTCAAGTGAACATGATTAATTTCAGTAAACGTTTCATTTTTAAACTCGTAGTGTTTAGAGCAGTGGTTCCCAACCTTTTTGTGACCATGTACCACTTGGAGGTCCCGTACAGTCGCCGCGTACCACCTGGTTCCAGAGAGTACCACCTGGTTCCTGGCTTGCATTTTTGTGAAGTAAAGAATAACAAAATAAAAAAATTTCATAACCCCGAAAGTATTCGCGTACCACTTGGAAGGCCCTTGCGTACCACTAGCGGTACGCGTACCACAGGTTGGAAACCAATGGTTTAGAGTATCTCGAAAAGTTTGACCTCATGAATGAATTATGGGAAGTTGGGAACGAACTTGTGTTTTTTTTTGTTATTCTATGTAATAGAATGTACTTTATCATTATGCATGGTAACTATTTCTCATGTTGTACTTGAAATTCGCCCTATGTATTATTCAAAGCTTTATTAACGTTGACTTTTTTTGCATGGCTTTTATTAATCGAATATTTTAATTAGTCTGCAAATAGTCTTTATTTTCGATATTAACGAATTACATAAGCTAAAATGCAAGACGTAGTATTTATCTTGAGAGTATTTCCGACCAAACGTTTTGCCTTAACACGTTGATTCCGAAGTGGTACGTATGTGTACCACTTGGGTTAGGTTCTGTAATTTTTTCAGATCCTTCTCGTGACTATGCGTACAAAGTGAAGTTTTACACCAATCAGGCAATCTGAGGCAACGTGTTGAAATGCCACTCTCATGTACAGGGTGAAAAAAATCAGGCATTTCATTGTGTTGAACAACGCGTGGATGTCCGTGATATCCGAGCACTTTAGGCCTAGCAGAAAGCGCAGTTTATAAAAATCGATACGACCTACTCTACTACGATTAGTTTAAGTTGGACGTTCATGGAGTGTGGAAGCAAGTGGAAATATGAAGACACGGAAATTTCCTTCCAAGAAATAAATATGAATTGAATATACATTTAAAGACATTTTCTTAAGAATTCGTTGTCATGATATTACAGTTTTTATAATTTGTGTATTGTGACTTGGATACAACTATAGCATAAGACTCTAATCTGATTTTAGGAAAAAATTTCTCTCAAAAGATTTTTGAGCTTAATGAACCCAAAAATCGAAGGTTGACGTACGATAAAATACTACGTGTTTTCAACAGTGATTCAGAAACGGAATAAATAATCAACTTTCTCGACCCCGAAGACTGGCGTACGTAATACATTTCTGCCGCCATGAATACCTCGCATCGGAACGAAGTCTCTGGACGGTGCACAGAGGCTGAGGAACCGCGACACAGAAGACGTTCTTCTTCTTGGCCTAGACTTGGCCAACCTCACGCAATCTGCAGCTACGTGAAAGAACCATCAAGAGTAGGATTTGAAATTTTGTATCCGCTTGGTTATTACTGCATATGTGATGAAGAGCACGACGCTTGGCAGTTGTATAAAGACTTCAAAAAAATGCTAACTGCCCTGATAGACATTAAATTAATTTCACCAATGTGGCCTTTCAATGAAGAATTTCTGGTACTGGCATTCATGTCTCTTACGATCATCATGGATTTTTTTACGACGAAAGTGAGTGAGTTGCAGGAACCCTGGAATTTCTTTGAAACAGATCTAAAATTGTTTGAAGAAAACGTGAAACCACTTCTAGATTTTATGAGCACCAGAATCTTAGAAGAGACTACAGTTGAGCGCGCAGGGCACGACGAAAGTATTACGAGGATCAAATTGAATATTTCTAAACTATGGAGCTGGCATGACAAAACGAGTTTCATGGCGGGAAATCATCCCAGATTTTCTGAAATTAAAACCTTGTCAGATATACTGCCGAATTCTGAGAGTCCCGAAATATGTTCGATCTGCTTAGATGAAACTTTGGACGAAAATTGTAACTTCGGCTTCTTATCTAATTGCACACACTGTTTTTGTGCGACATGTTTAGACATCTGGTTCGAAAATAGGTAAGTACGATTTTGTTTTATGGAAAAGTTGAATTCATTTTTTGTGTTCAGTAGCTCTGATATGGGATATTTTCCTCCAGATTACCTTAGCGATTTCAATTTTCTATGGCAGAGTAGAAGTGACGATATGCAAATAACGCCTATTTTATCGTAGAGTAAATAAAATAACCTTTATTCCGATATATCACAGTACAAATCCACAATACGAGGAATTGGGTTTTTGAACCTTAACGGCAACAACTTACGGCTAGAAGTGATGCAATTGAAAATCCTTACGTGGTAGGTATTTTACTCATAGTAGGTGATATCACAGCGATGGAAACTATTATTATCTATAGGCTCAACTTAGTACTGTGTTAGTACTGTGAAGTGTGTGTTAATAATTCAGCTAATTATTTTTAACAATCAGGTTTTTTGTTGAAGTTCCCGAAAGCATAGAAGAACTTTTTGGTTTCGGAAATCTTTCTAAATGCCTGCCAAATAAACTCTAAAGTTAAGGGTAAGGATGCAGATGGGTAACTGTAAACGGTATTCAAAATGAAGGATTTTTGTTTCTTCTCTTGTATGTTAAGCCATATCATTTCTATCCATCGCACACTTCATTTTTTAAAATCTGTGATGTTGTGTAATATTTTTTCAGCATATATATGATCCGCTACCACTGTTTTTTTTCTTGCTGTCGTATAGATACAATGAAAAGGCTGGGATATTTAAGTATAAATTTTAGATGTTGGAATCAAATCATGTCTCAGATACGCATAAAATGTCAATGTCTTCAGTTATTATTATTACTTTTATGTTGTTCGTTTTGTCGCTTAAGCTACGAGCGTTAACCCTTTAGCAACCAATTTGTTTTTCTAGTTTCTACGTCTAAGCTCACGAAGACCGTCTGTACACTGATGCAATGAAGCACGCTGAGAGCCAGGCAGCCAAAAGAACGACGCTGTAACATGCCGCCGCGTTCAAACCTAGTAGCAACCTCATATTGCTCACTGTTTAATTATTAGAAGAATTCTCCCAAAGACCGTGAAAGACGACCGAATTGTCCTTTTAGTCGCTAAAGGGTTAATGTTTAATTTTCATGTGAGGCTGTATACTTGAGGTAGTGCGTTCGCCGTAACATACGGGACATTTTCCATTAAATTGAGTAGATTCGGTGAGGTGCTGTTCGATGCTTGCAGTGTCAGCCAAGGGTGGGGATGTTTTCACCTTTGCATTATTATCTAGTCGTCTGGACGAGAGGGTTTTAATTTTATTTACATTTTTCATGTTAACAAAATCACCATAGTGGTTGTTTTTTCGATGAACTATTACTGGATGTTTGTTTGCTCGCCATGTCGTTGTGGGCTGTACTATTGTCTCCCATGTGCCGTTTTCCCTTTCATTGTTGATGTGAATCAGTTTTCCTAAAGCATTGGAAGTAATTTGAGGGATGAGGCCCCCAGCTGCATGATCGAATATCTTATCATTGAGGTATTTATGTATAAGCAGGTAAATTTCACCACTGAAATCGATGAAATTTTTGCACTGGTTTTGTTTGTTCTGCTCTGTATTTTGACGGCCTTCTTAAATGACAGAAATTTGTTGTTTGTTGTTTGTTCTGTCAAGCTGGAGTGCTACTGCATGAAAGAAACGGTGTCCGTCATCTACAGAGGAAGCTAATTTAACATATGACACTTTTGTTACATTACTTATGCGACTTCCACATCGGCACAAACGGGACCGGACAATGGCTTTGTGATGTGATTTAGATTTCTATGTGGCTGTTTGACGGGGTCTTGAGCTTTTATACCGTTCGGATTTTCATGACAATGATTGTGAACTCAGCTTAGAAAATTAGGAACGATTTGAGCTTTGATGTTAATATTCAACATTAAAATTTTCTTTTATAATTTCAGTAACACGTGTCCCATGTGCCGAAAGTCTGGAGAAAGGATGGTGAAAGACCATTTTACACAACTGCTGCCCAAAATCCTAAAATTATCCGAAAAATACAAGAAGTCTTGAATTGATCGTTTGTTTTCTTACCGGTTAGTTGCAGTGTGTATGATGCATCACATTTAGCATCACAGGAAGATCAAACAACACTATTCTACGAGGCAGGAAGGTTAAATTCAGTGTGTACACCACATGCTGTATGACAAGAGTTGAATAGCTTATAATGTACACGGTTGTGTGTGAAGATTTTTGGTTGTGGTTGAATTTGCTGCTCACGGCACTGAGAGATAAAGTCGCAAAAAATAAAATTTGACTTTATCTTCTGAAGATGTTTCTAAAGATATGAAATATTCAAGCCGGTAACTAGCAGTCCACAGGCCTGTAACTAGCAATCTTATAGAATTCACTCAATCAAACAGTTGCTACACTGTCAACTATTTTCAAGAGATGCAGAGATTTTCAAGAGATGCAGAGATTTTCAAGAGATGCAGAGATTTTCAAGAGATGCAGAGATTTTCAAGAGATGCAGAGATTTTCAAGAGATGCAGAGATTTTCAAGAGATGCAGAGATTTTCAAGAGATGCAGAGATTTTCAAGAGATGCAGAGACTTTCAAGAGATGCAGTAGGATACTTGGGGAAAAGACAATTTTTTCGCAAAATTCCTCCTTAAAGATGTCCTTAAACTAAAGTCATTAGTATCATCCCTAGGACCTGCACCGTAGAAGTCGCTTGAGGTTTAATAAAGAAAGATAGACTTTAAAGTTTAAAAAACCGGAAGACCTAAAGTTAATTAAACTCAGAGTCAAGTGACCTATATTTGAAAAAACTAAGGATAATGAATCAATTTTATTCCGATATATTACAGTGTATTATGAATCTCCAGTACACGTAATAGAGTTCTCAATTCTTAACACTAACATCTTATAACTTGTGATGTGTAGTCTGACTTGAAGTAGAGGCTTCTACCGGTAGAAGTTTTGTTCATATACGTCATGAAATTTTCTAAGAAAATTACAATATATACCTGAAGATGGTTATGAAATTCTGACAACATTTTTTGGGTGTTATTGAACTTGAATCTCACTGAAATGCCTCCCATATGATCCATCTCTAAATTTCTTGCATGTTCGAAAATGTGTTCAATTATGGAGAAAGTTAAATTTCCACGTTTCAATTCTTACAAAGAAAAAGTAAACTTTCCAAAATTGTGCAGTGGATTACTAAAGCAAGTCTTTCAATTTAAACCGGCATGGGGACGGAAAATTTATTATTAATAATAAATCATTTTAAAACAAGTAATATGGGATTTTCGAGTGTTAATTATCCATTCATCCCTTAAAAAGTGTCAGAAATGCTGACAGGATTCTTGGTTTCATTGCACGAAACTTTGAATACAAGTCAAAGAACATTATATTATCGCTCTATAAAGCGCTAGTCCGGCCTCATTTAGAATATGCAGTGCAACTCTGGTCTCCTACCCTACGAAGAGATATTCATAAAATGGAAAAAATTCAGCGGAAAGCAACGAAAATTATTCCAGAACTCCGTAATTTCAGTTACGAAAGACGTCTTCAACACCTTGAACTTAAGTCCGTAGAACAAAGAAGACTGCAAAGAAAAATTATTGAGACCTATAAGTATCTCAACGGCCTTAACGATGTTACTCTGGAAGGGCTTTTCGAAAGAGACGATAACGAACGAACCAGAAATACGGCAAAAAACTAATACTGAGAAATTTCAAGACATCTCAAGCTATGAACTTCTTTTCCTTTAAAATTTCTCAACTTGGAACCAGTTGCCTGAAAACGTTTCTGCTGGCATTGTGAATACAATCAAAAACTGTCTCGACAAATTTTGGATTATGAACCCCTAGTATTATTAGGTACTGATTCTATGTTCCTAACTTCCGGGGTCAGTGTATGATATAATTGAGATAAAAGCGCGTGACTGAAATGCCTGTGCGTGAGTGAAGTGCGTATACGGGACTAAATTAACTTATGGAATTAAGATGTACGAGCATGATTGATGCCCTTATTTTAGAGTTTAGACGACATGGAAATTTGGTATCAACCCAAGAATGGACCAAATGGCTCGTTTCTATTGCCTTATTCTATTCTATTCTATTCTTAAGTCGAAACTGTCTTAATTTGAATTCACTTCATGCTGCTAAATAGTACCGAGTAGAATGGATTCTTCATTTGCCTGAAATGTACATGCTATTTTCAGCATACAATTTATTCTGTCTAAAGTAGACCACGCCTTCTGCGTGCACATCATTCACTCTGATCATCTTGACCATAGTCGTTTCCTAGGTCAACTTCGTCGACTGCGTCAGTATTAAAGTAACTGTCGTAGAGAGAGGTGTATGTTGCAGCCGCGTTCCCTGAGTCACCGGTCCCGTTAGAATCGTACCGGACCATACATATAATTGCCCGTATCTGGCACACACTTCACTGCAGCAATAACGTGAATTAAACTTTTGAAGTGTTGGATTTAATACATTGAATTCGTGATACTTGTTTTACGTTGCTTCGTTCAACCAATGTATTGAAAACAGGTAGCATCGAAGAAATTTGTGTATACCGAAGAATTGGTAAGTATATTTTATTCATGTATTGAGATATATAATTTTGGTTACTATGAGCAAATTACATTTTATTTCCTTACTGACTTTATTTTGACAAGTAAGCTCTGAGTTGTAATGATTATCGGTATCTCGTTGAGAAATTATCGGGAATCCTCGTCCAGAGAAGTGAAGAATTAAGGTTCCGTGTTCCGTTGTTCCTGGTAACTTTTAGTTTGCCTTAAAATGTTCGCATTCTTTTAAATTACAGCTGGATCATTTTTTCCGACACATGGTACGTAAAATTTCATTATAAGAACCAATATCTGAGTTAGTTAACTGCAGTTTTGAACTTTGATCTTGCAAGTTTAGTTGGGGCTGAAACTTTAGGAAAATTAAACTGTTTTGTCGACACAATGGCAAATTCCGTCGTTGTGTGGTTCAGCTTTCAAAATTTAGGACTTGAAATTTTTACGTAAAATTTGTTTCTGAATTTGAAATGTGGTGCATGTGTTGAACTGCGCAATGCAATATTATCTTGAACAGGACTGAATTTAATTTACAAATTAATGAGAACTTTGTGAACTGTTGTTTTCCTTTAACTGAAAATGTGAATGTTTCAGCGATCGTTTTAATATTCATTTATTTATTCAAGAACTATAAATCTAAGTCTCTAGCTGAGACAACGTATACTGTTTCCATTCTGTATACTGTTACAATTCTGTATACTTTTACAATTCTGTATACTGTTTCAATTCTGGATACTGTTTCAATTCTGGATACTGTTTCAATTCTGGATACTGTTTCAATTCTGCATACTGTTGCAATTCTGTACACTGATACTGTTTTATTTAATGTAATAATTCTGCGTGTTGGAACAATATTGTATGCTGTACCAAATCTGTTTATTTCACGAGTGAAAAAGCTCACAGTTGTGTTATGGAATGAGTGAGAGCTGTGTTAGATTACAAAATACATTTAGTAGTTTTGTACACTAGTACCATAAGTTAAAAACTGCAGTTCTTGAATTTTTGACAGTCCGCTATAATGGGTGAATATTACACTTTGTTTCGGCCAAACTGTATCGTGAGACATTGGAAATGACTTGTTCAGTGTCATGATCAGTGTGTTCAGTGTCATGTTCAGTGTGTTCAGTGTCGTGATTAGTGTGTTCAGTGTCGTGATTAGTGTGTTCAGTGTCGTGATTAGTGTGTTCAGTGTCGTGATTAGTGTGTTCAGTGTCGTGATTAGTGTGTTCAGTGTCGTGATTAGTGTGTTCAGTGTCGTGATCAGTGTGTTCAGTGTCGTGATCAGTGTGTTCAGTGCCGTGATCAGTGTGTTAAGTGCCGTGATCAGTGTTTTCAGGTCATCAACTATACGTTCCGTCCTTATCTTTCGCTTCTTTGAACATTATTGAACCCTCTGAACTTCAGCAGTCCTGTATTTAAGATTACCTCTTGAACACAAAGTCCTCAAGTAAGCAATTAAATTCATAATTACAAGCTCAGTGTTCCAACGCTACGAGAACTTTTTTACCCTAACGTAACGTGCAGAATTCTGTGTAGAGCGAGATGAGGTAAACGCGTTGGACTTCAATCTTGCTGTCCAAGATGCATAACTCGGTTGACCACTAACATTGCGTCTAAGTCCTGTTTTTCTGTGTCGGGAGATTAGTTATATCTGCAGTGGTTTAACCAGCAATATAATTAATAATAATGGTAAGTATGATACTAATAATAGTAGAGTAATAATAATAAAAATGTGATTACAGTCGGTTACCTTGCGACACTTCGCTGGAGTTCAGAGTTGCATCGAGGAGTCAGTTTGGACGACCGACTTTTCCATGTCAAACCACGACCTCCAGCGTCTGTAGTTGTTGTTGAAACTCGCGTGTAGTTATTGATACTGTGTTCACTCACGTGTAGTTATTGATACTGTGTCGAGACTGGCGTGTAATTATTGATACTGTGTTGACTCACGTGTAGTTATTGATATTGTGTCGAGACTGGCGTGTAATTATTGATACTGTGTTGACTCACGTGTAGTTATTGATATTGTGTCGAGACTGGCGTGTAGTTATTGATACTGTGTTGACTCACGTGTAGTTATTGATATTGTGTCGAGACTGGCGTGTCATTAATACTGTGTCGAGACTGGCGTGTCATTATTAATACTGTGTCGAGACTGGCGTGTCATTATTAATACTGTGTCGAGGCTGGCGTGTCATTATTAATACTGTGTCGAGACTGGCGTGTAATTGTTAATATTGTGTCAAGACTGGCGTGTAATTGTTAATATTGTATCGAGACTGGCGTGTAATTGTTAATATTGTGTCGAGACTGGCGTGTAATTGTTAATATTGTATCGAGACTGGCGTGTAATTGTTAATATTGTGTCGAGACTGGCGTGTAATTGTTAATATTGTGTCGAGACTGGCGTGTAATTGTTAATATTGTATCGAGACACTACTGCTGTGGACATGAGTGTTATATGCGTTCACACGTTAAGTGCGATTGCCTAGCTGGTGCAAATCTTGACTTTGTACATACAGTCACTAGAAAGCTTTGAAAAATTACAGAACCTAACCTGAGTGACCCACCGGTGGGTCACTTCGCACTTAACGTGTTAAACAATGTTTAGAACGTTGACTCCGAAGTGGTACGTATGTGGACCACTTAGGTTAGGTTCTGTAAATTTTACTGTGCCTTCTAATAATAATATGTACAAAGTGAAGATTTACACCGGCCAGGCAATCGTAGGCAACGTGTTAAGAATTCGGCGGATTATCGCTTGCTTATTGAGAGTTGATTTCATGTTCCGGTACACCTGACATGCTTGTGTTGCCTTATGAACGAGGTTCTTTGTCTAATTTACGCTAAAATTTAGTGTCAATTTCAGGGAGATTTCTAGCTGAAAATGGAATCAGAAAAGGAAAGATTTTTTTACAGATTTTGTGGACAAAGTTCATTAAAAATGGCAATCGTGGCTTTAAAACTGATAGTTTTTGAACACCTGTTACTAGGAGTCGTCTGTCACCCGCTGTCTATAGTTCCAAGAGTACAGCATCATCAATAATCTTCTTTATTTATTTCTGCGCTTGATTTCTGTTTACTGGACAATCAAGTGACTCAAGTGAGCCAAAACGTAGTTGCTGCTGCATGACTTAGTGTAACTTTTTGTACGTTTTCGACCAAATTTCTGTATTGCGATTCATACACAAAGTTGGACGAGCTTAATTGCCACGTAAGAAAATTTTTCATGCAAAACCAACCAGATTTGTTCATTTATTTGTATTTTCATAATATTATTCTAGGGAGAGTATATACGAATCCTTCGTTTGAGGACGGACGGATTTTTACTAGAAATCTACGTAAAATTTCTATGCTTTTAAAGTACGAGGATTTGAATAAGTGTTCCTGGAACAGGGAGAAAAAAAAGTTACCACGTGTGGCTGCAAGCAGAAGTAAAATGTTCTAAAAGGATAAAGTACGGAAATAAGAGTTTCATTAGTAAAATAGTGTGCGTCCAGAGGCTTCTTGTGTGTAGTTTCATTGGTTGTTTGCTAGAAACACCTTCAGTGATGATATGTAGGAAACAGTTGCAAAATATAATGGATTTGACTAGTGTTTGGGTCGGTTTAAGTATAAGAACTTGTTTATTATAAATATAACAACTTATTTATTTTGACAATTAAAGGAAAGATGGAGCCAGTAGTAAGTTTGTAGTACAGAGTGCGTAATTTTTCAGCAGTGTTTTCGAACAAATAATATCTCTGTTCTGTGAACATGCAAGGCTTGAAGCCTATGCCTGGCTTCGCTTTGGATATCAGAAATTTCCGGCAAAAAAGTCATCTTCCTGAAGAATAACATCATTCCTTTGAGAATTTCGTCCATCTAAGAAGGCTCTTTGTACTGTTATAGACTCACAAGTATAACTCAACAACCTTCACTCTGAATGTGCGCAACTTTTACGAGCCTTTGGAGTATTTCTTTCTTGGTGTGAGGCTAGGATTTGTTTGACAAAACTCTACAATTGGTGTAAGTATATCATGTTTTCTGAGAATGTACGCGTTCACTTGTCGGAACTGAATATTCCGAGTTTTTAAATAGAATGAGCTTTGCACATTATGAATAGAATAACTTGTGCTGCGACCGAGATTTCTAATTCTCTGGATAAGTTCTGTGAAATAAAGGCAAAACTCCCGAAATATTGCATCCAAAGTACATGCAGAGGCGAATCTTCAGTCAGATCTTCCTTAAGATTGCCTTGTATGATGATTGTTCTAGAGCGTATCCTTGAAACTGAATTTGATATTTGTCACCATGAAATATGTTTATACTGTTTTGCAGTTGAGTAACACAACATTGAGGTGAAAAATTAAGTAGAATTTTCTGCAGTGAGATGCAGTAAAGTGTCCCGTGCTGTAGCATTGAGTGCAGTGAGATGCAGTGAAGTGTCCCGTGCTGTAGCATTGAGTGCAGTGAGATGTAGTAAAGTGTCCCGTGCTGTAGCATTGAGTGCAGTGAGATGCAGTGAAGTGTCCCGTGCTGTAGCATTGAGTGCAGTGAGATGCAGTGAAGTGTCCCGTGCTGTAGCATTGAGTGCAGTGAGATGCAGTGAAGTGTCTCGCTGTATTCATCGCTCGTACACACCGTTACACAGACCACAACAGCTGGGAGACTTGAAATGTGGAGTGGACGATGGTTACGGAGTCCTGCGTGTTCCGTTATGTTGGTGCTGGTGCTGGTGGTGCTGGTGTTACTTGTGGTGCTGGTGGTTCTGGTGTTACTTGTGGTGCTGGTGATATCTTGTATTTGTGGTGCTTGTGTTGATGATAGTATCTCGTATTTGTGATGTTGGTGATGTTTGTTTTAACGATGGTATTTGTAGTGGTGTTGCTATGGTGCTGGTGATGATACTAACATCATCAGTTGCAGTGCTTGTATTTACATTGGTGTTGCTACTGTTCTTTGTTGATTCTGTTGTTGAATTTTGTTTTGATAATTTTCGACCCATCTTTCATTACATATTGATTGCGTTCTTCTGAAATTTTTATCTCAAATAGACACCTCCGAAAAAATCCACGATACGATCGCACCGAAATAAGTTACATCAAACGTTTATTTTCGTGGCGCTTCACCATTTTAAAATTGTAGTCTTGCATATCACGGAGAAATTCCGCTTACTTTGCTTTTGTAGGTTTAGGTGTCATGTTGATCTTGAAAACAAATAACGTGGAACTTTGCATTCATATGTATGGCAAATGCAACAAGCATAACCCAAAACTCGTTCTACAGGGTGTCCATAAATTCTCTTATAAGTTTCTCAAAAAGTCTGAACAGCACCTTTTTCACGACAAGGATCCCTGAAACACAAATACAAAATGTGATTAAAAACTTGAATGAACACTGAATACAGTAGAATAAGCCTGAATAAAATATATTAATTGGATTTCTAATAAATTTTTGAAATGGTAATGAAACTTTATGGACACCCTGTAATTTCCCCCTTGTTGCAGTGAGGAAAGAAGCCGCAGTTTATGTATTATTTAAAGCGAGCGTGAAGGTGGCTTATTACTTGTTCTGCGTTCACATCTCCTTGCTACTGACTGTCCCGCGTGCGCGACTCTGCCGTGCGTGCGACTGTGCCGTGCACGCGCGACTGTGCCGTGCACGCGCGACTGTGCCGTGCACGCGCGACTGTGCCGTGCACGTGCAACTGTGCCGTGCACGTGCAACTGTGCCGTGCACGTGCGACTGTGCCGTGCACGTGCGACTGTGCCGTGCACGTGCGACTGTGCCGTGCACGTGCGACTGTGCCGTGCACGCGCGACTGTGCCGTGCATGCGCGCGACTGT
>VCRD01000858.1:97860-108618 GCA_006783055.1 Trinorchestia longiramus
GCTCCGTCTGCGGCTCCGTCTGCGGCTCCGTCTGCGGCTCCGTCTGCGGCTCCGTCTGCGGCTCCGTCTGCATCTTCTATAGATTCTGCAGCGTTTCCTGCACTTCCTGCAGCACCTCACAGAAAGCAGCTCGCTACCGAGTCTCTCATCTTCACTTTCGTCACACCAGTACGTGTGGGACGCTAGCAAAAAAGGAAGCGTACAACCAGTTTCTTCTCCGCCCTGTGGTGACACTCCTGTATAGAAGCGCAGAGTGTGTGCATGCTTCACAATTTTCTGAATAAAACCCGTGTGTGTTTAGCATTTCATAAGAATATTCGGATCCGTTTTATTAGGTTTCAATTTCTATTTTGGATCGATGTAAGTAGAATACATTACATGTTTTTATACGTTTAGCCATGCGATAAAAAAATCGTGTGGGGGGAAAAAAAATAAAAATGAAGTTGGATGTTGAGAAAAATATTTCGCCGTGTGAACAGTACCAATATATTTCCCTGTTTTTAAAATTTTTTCTAATTAATACTTGTATTCGATATGGCTTACTTTTTGTGGGTGCGTGCTTGAAATTAGGTTTGCTCCTTTATTTTTTTATGGAGGTTAAATTTACCGTACCATAACTCAAACTTCAAAATAATCCGATGGGTTCATTCTGCTAGTATAAAACAAAAACTTTGCTTTCTACAAGTGTTTCTTAGATCAGCGCAGAAACCAGAGCTCTAGTTACAAGAGCTTCTCGGGTATTTAATTTTGTAGCTGAACACATGCCTTATCTTTCTGGTGTCACCATTTACTTCTCACGGAGGTTGGCAGGTCGTGCAAGTCACCTCATGCGCTAATGATTTCAATCTCAGTTTCTCATCCCCCAATCTTCACGCCGTTAGAAATGCTCACTGCCCCTGTTCGAAAACTTTGAACCGTAAGTTATAAAACATATGCAATGAGTCCGTGTGAAATCCTTTTCCAAAATACCTCATAGGCTTCACATCACTCAACAACAGCGTTAATAGGAGAGGCTACACGCGAGTTTCTATTCTTGGCTTTCATCTGCAGTTCGCTAATCGAAGGAGCAGCGGTAATTCAAGCGCTGTCCTATGCAATATTTCCCTGCTTGTTTTGTGTTGTGTTGTTGGCGTGTGCAGGAACATCTGTTGATTATGAAGTGTAGTTCGTGACGCCGCTGCACCGCCGTCACTTTCTTGTGCCTACCTCGTCGTGTCACGATCTCATGTTACTCGGTCTTCAGGATGTCATCTTCTACTAATTGAGTTTTTGGGGCTCTCGCTCGCATCTTTTATGATGATTTCATTATGATGATTTCATTATGATGATTTCATTATGATGATTTCATTATGATGATTTCATTATGATGATTTCATTATGATGATTTCATTATGGTGATCTCATTATGGTGATTTCATTATGGTGATTTCATTACGGTGATTTCATTACGGTGATTTCATTACGGTGATTTCATTACGGTGATTTCATTACGGTGATTTCATTACGGTGATTTCATTACGGTGATTTCATTACGGTGATTTCATTACGGTGATTTCATTACGGTGATTTCATTACGGTGATTTCATTACGATGATTTCATTACGATGATTTCATTATTGATTTCCATGATTTCGTTATGGGAAAAAGATGGTGATATGATTTCAATGATTTCATTGTGGGAAAACGACGGCGATAATTTGGTTGATGGATGGTATTAATACACTTTCTAAGTCCCATGAAAGCTCAAGAATCCAGCCACAGTATTAATTATATATCTGAACATCTTGAAAGTTTTTCCTGGTATATTTTTCGATGCTTTATATTAATTTAACCGTTCTATGCATAAGTTTTCGTTCATGTTCTATTTTTTAATTATTTTGATTTTCTCGACGTTATGAGTCAAATTTACCAGAAAAATTACAAAAACAAGGTAACTTGAACAGTTTATTTCTTTGTTACATGTTTATACCTACTCTTGCGTTATTGAAAAGTGGAACACTTCCATGTTGTGAAATGCTGCACCGATTTCTTGTGTTACACACCTGTGAATGTTTGATCTGTATCGTATTATTTTCATTTCATTTCGTGAAATGCTGCACCGATTTCTTGTGTTACACACCTGTGACTCTGTGATCTCTAACGTATTATCGCCCAGGAATCGTGGTAGGACTGCCATTATGGCTCGCATATCGCTGCTCTCACGCACGGTCGCGCAGTTAGCACCGTCGTCAACACAGCAGCTGTGATTTTCTCTGGCAGTGGAACGTTGCAAGTTCATCTGCTATTTCCCGCTTCTTGATCTCTGATTTAAATTCTTGACCATTTGGAGCGAACTATAGACCATGGGACTAGGTCAAACGTGAGAACAATTTTCGAAATTTCGTAGCCGCTATCATGAACAGATTTTTTTTCTGTGGAGGCACCTGAGAAATTTTTGAACTGTTCCACGGATAGTTTTCTGTGGCTATAGCTTGATTGTCTTCGAGTTTCTAATTTAATTGAATTTGTAAACAAATGTGGAAACTTTGTGAAATTTTACAGGAAGATGATAAGCAAACTTTTCCATTACTTTTGTTGGGCGCTGTGTGCATCGCGGTTTAAGGGTTTTCGTCTCTGAAGACTACAAGTGAGGATTGATAAGCAAACTCGTCAGAGTCATCGAATTGGTCAAATTCTTGGTCTCCACCATTTAGCCTTTTCTTATACTAGAAAATGGTACCATTACCTCGTATTCTTAAAGATGAACCTGGAGTTTTAGATTTATATTCGGAAAATTTGACCGGATGGTTCGGCAAACTAATATTTATTAGCTGAACTTCTTCAATGAAGTGCAAGCGAGGGACCCGGAAAAAATTTATCCTATAAATTCTTCCTGCCCTTGCTATCGTTTTTTAGTTCATTTTGCTGGCTGAAAGGTGTAATTTTGATTCGTAAATTCTAACTTGTTCTTTTAATTAGGCTGCATACCGACGTTCCTATTTACCCTAGCCTGGCATCATTCAAATTTAACGAGTAAAAGATCTTCTCATCCTTCACCTCATTTTTACACGATGGAAGACTGGCACCTCTTGTACAGACATCAAATCAGGAGATGGCACATTGAAGAGACATAGGCTCTTCACAAACGCAGGTGTTCTCTTCAGCCTGCAGCAATCACACGGCTCTTCACAAACGCAGGTGTTCTCTTCAGCCTGCAGCAATCACACGGCTTTTCACAGCGCTGTCCAGGAGCTACAACGCTTTGTTCTCCTACGGAAGGTACCCTCCAGCTACCCTCTCTGTTTTTTTACGAAGACTTTCTTCTACGAGAACAGGATGCTCCTTTACTTTGCTTCTTATTTAGAATGAGGGTGTAAGTTTCTTTTTTGCTCGCCATCTCGTTAAGCTGTTGTCACTTGCATGTGGTCAAATCATGCATTTGTGCTCGCTTATAATAGAATAGAATAGAATGAGGCTATAGGAACGAACCTTCGGGCCCATTCTTGGGTCGGATAATTACTTCGATAATTATTCGGTTGTTTTACCCAAGTCCCATGCCGTATTTCTAGCCGCGTCAACCATGTCGGCAGCGGGATTCGAACCCGGGTCTTCCCGCTCGCAAGCAGGTTCGCTGACCAGTCGACCAAGCTGGTGACCAAGCACTTGTGAGAGCTTGTCTACGAGCGGCGCTCGAATTTGATATTTTCCTTGATCTTCAAGATCTATTTCTTCCTTCCAAGACGTTCAGTCTTTGTATTAGCGGTGTGATTACTGATTTAATTTCCGTCGCCGTGTTTCTGTGTTTTTATTAGTTTTCACAGCCTTATTTTCAGTTCCCTACTTAGTGTTGAAAAAGATGCTCTTTCCAGAACTCTGTTACGCTTTTTTTCAGAAAGACTCTGCAATAATCAATTCGTTACTGATGTTTCACAAATCTTCAAATTTTGAACCTTGTGCAACTCTGATAACTTTCTTTCTATGATATCTCTCATTAATAATTGTTAATATTGGTAGTTATGAATAATAACTTATAGGTTTTATACACATATTTCACTATATCGCGTGGTATGACCGTCTGCTTTGCCGAGTACTAACATGAAATTTTTAAGTCATCTATGCGTTGCATTGCGTCTAGCAAACGCTCTGTTTTTAGTGAGGAACTGAACAGACTCCTTAAATATCAAGAAATGCAGGGCATAAAATGTCATCTTAGTGAAGATGTACTTCGAAGAATACATAACATCTCGAGCCTAACTGTATATGCAGTCATATTTTCAGATGTTCGCTATGGAACTCGAGTGCGAGTTTACAGGTAGTTTTCTCCGTAATTCCTGAGTAGAATTATTTTCTTTCTCTATTGGCTTGCTTACACCTTCACAATTCTTCGCCTTCGTCCATGTAAGTGTTCTAATTTTTAAATTATGTTTATAATTCTTTTAAACTCAAGTGTTATGGTTTTAATGCTTCTAAGACGTGCACTATTTTCCATTGTTAAAATCTAATTTTGATGAGACTCAAAAGAACAGTTTCAGCTCAAGTTATTTTTGCATTTTCATGTTTTCCTGCTGTTGCCACTCTACTTCATTATCATGAACGAACGTTCGAATTATCTTCCCTCACTTTTTCTTCGTAAAAATAAGAAGTAGAAAGTGCTCTGTTGCCTAATAAAGTCGAGTTATCTCCACTGATGTTTACTGCTCACTTTCTTATTTTGTAACATTCAAAAAATGAAGCTCTGCAGATGTCGACTAATACTGAAAGTGCAACTGGTTCACTAAGAGAAAGCTTGTTCAGTTTGACCCTCCATTGAAAAGTTCATCATAATATGTTGTTTGTAGGACGCTACTTACTGACATCGTGCAAGTCAAAACACTCCATTATTATTATTATATAGGACGCTTCGTGTATGAAACTAGTTATAAAAACAATTTGATTAGTGACTTTTTTCTTTTGGTGATCTCAACTTGAATAAAATGACTCCTGGCAGAGGAAAAAGTCTAATGTCTTAGCACGTCACCAAATTGTTCTTTCATTATAGTTCACTGAAGAGTAACTCTCTCGTACTTCTATTGCCACTTCTGATCGGAGTCCATTATAATTCAGTACGTCAGTCGAGCACGTCTGTACTTTCATTGTGGTAATATTTTCCTTCTAAATAAAATGAGCTCGCCATTGAGTACCGTTGTTAATTATATAATACAGAGATAACTTGCACAATATAGATGGCTTACGCTAAACAGCGATAGCTTATGTAATACAACGAGAGATAAGTTACATGATACGGAGATGCCTTAATGAAAATTCTGTCTCTGCATCATCGATTACTCCGTAACTTATGCAAGTAGTTTTAAACAACACAAAAGAGAAATTTCATCATTTGCTGCAAGGCGCTTTGTCGTGGATAGCAAGCAACGGTGTAGGGTGTCAAAGCAACAGTGCTTAGTTTCTTTTATTGCATTGGTAGGGTAAAATTTATGCTTATAATGTCACTTGTAAAAGTTGAAAATTGTCACGTATTGTAGTAACACGTTGACTCCGAAGTGGTACGTATGTGTACCACGTAGGTTAGGTTCTGTAATTTTTCAGATCCTTCTAGTGACTATGCGTACAAAGTGAAGTTTTACACCAATCAGGCAATCGGAGGCAACGTGTTAAGGATGGCTAATTATAGCGCCTTATTACTCGTATGACTTGTTAATGAGAGTGCAGCGGTTACGTGCATCATACGTAGGTCTATTTTACAACACCAAGGACACTTGAGAATGCTCTTATTGTTTATTTCTATCACGAATGCTCTTGTTTCTCGACAAGTTGAGTGTTCGTGGTCACCTCTAACATTCACAGGGGCTCGTCGAGGTTAGGTTAGATAACCCTTGCTCGGTCAGAGGGGACCAAGTTACTCAGATCATTGTTCTGTATGATTTTTGTTTTAAGAGTATTTTATTTATTTCGTTTTTATTTATCCGCGGTCTTTTTTATCTCTTGGAGAACTGCACAAGTGTGGCTTCCATTGCCTCGAAGGTTCACTTGAGATTGTTTATACTTTGCTTAGCATTTTTTTCTTGTTCTAAGATTTGCATGCTGCCTCTTTTCCTATTACAGCGAGCAGCGCTGACTAAGAAGCTCATCTTCAGATTGTTACTTGAAGTCCGGAATTGCCAAACCCCAAGAGACTGATGAAGCTTTTATTATTTGAGTATACCGTCCGGCTGAAGAATCTAAGATATGCCTCCTGTTTTTTTTTCTTTGGTCAGAACATAAACAAAAAACCGCCTTATGAAGCTCAGCACAAGTTTGCTTTTTAGTGTCTTGCACAGTAAAAACCATTTATTGGCCTTAAATGTCTGTCTAAAAGAGCATTTTTTGACTACTTTAAATCTTTGATGCATGGACTTCATAGATCGAGGTTACCAGCACCGAAATGATAATATTATGAAATAAATTGTGGTGCCAATTCGAGGTCGCATATGAATAAACTTTCACTTAATGAATATTCAAAATAATTGTTCTGGATTAATATCGGGGCTTTAAAGCGTTACTGAAACGAGTCTTAAATAAAAAAGTATTATACGTGATCCTAGCGTTGTTTTGATCTTCACATATTCTAATGTAGACCCTCTTTTGTGGCAGAAGTTATTCCTTGAGTGAAATCTGGTTTCTCTGATAACTCCTGGTTAAAACTGGACTTAAGTCTTACAAAAAAATATGCGACGGCCTGATCGTGTTCGTAAATAAATGGGTGAAAGCGAAAGGTGTTCACTAGCAAATGCCGAGAGAAAACGTCGAAAACCAAACAAATGTTGAATGATCATTTTAAAATAAATCGTTGGCAAGAACCACTGTCACGTTGTCGCACACAAATATGAAGATGTGTTATATATTTTTTACCGCACCATAATATTATTGTTTGACGGGAGCCATGTAAAATCAGTTTTTTCCCTGACGATGTACTGCCTTTAACTTTGTAAGTTGTTAATTACTTTAAAGAGGGCTTTAACATTAAAAAAATGATTATCAACTTCTCACGTTTCAAGCTCGTCTTCCAAGACTATACAACGCTTGATAGTATTCGTGTGTTTGTGTGTGTATTTACCTGTGTAGTGTGTTCTACCAGTGGGTTTCTATCTGTGAGGTTCTACCCTCTTACCTACCTGTGCTTCTGTGTTCCTACGTGTGTTTTCGAGATGCCATGATGATTTCTCTTTCTTGGCTTGCTGAATGGAGCTGCTGGCTGGAGCGGGATGACATTACCTCCCAGAAAACGTTCTGTTCTTGGTGCTGAGAACCAATGCTTGTCTCATTTGACATTTGTTCATAGTACGGTTTTGGTTGGGGAGAGAGGACTAAAAACTGCGTGTTATCACTCGCGAAGCAGTTTGCAATATGTATTTTGAAATTCGACTATTGTAATAGTCTTTATAAAATTTTATTCCGTCTTTCATGAGGTGCGTCTATGTGACATCTTTGATAGTCCATCAGACCATCGAATTACGTACGTAGAGTACTACTAGGGATGAAGCAGTCTCTTGGATGGAGCAGCCTCTTATTGGAGCAGCCTCCTGGATGTAGTATCGTAGATCGTCCGTCACGACTGCAGACTGGTCGACAACTCTCTTTGCTCTATCTTTCTGGACCACGATGCGTGCACGCTCGTGAATTGTTTTATCAGTGTGTGAGACGCTTTAATTGCGCGCACTTGTAGTCTTCGGTCCTGATACGAGCAATCCCATCGTAACCACCTATGGGCGTGCGCTTTTACAGGATGCAAAAGCATTGACTCAACACTAACGACTGCAGATATAATGTTACTAGGGTGGAACCCTCCCACACCTCGCATTATTGTCATGATATCAACTCCAACCATGAACGTGGGTTGATACGAGGACAAGTAGAGTCTCGCGTTTTTGTCTCATCGTTTTCATCTGCCCCGCCGCGCATCCTCTTCAGCCCCGGCATCCAGAGACCGCTTGGTGTTCCGCAAGCCTTTCTTGTTCCGTGCCATCCTCTACGCAAGCTTTTCTTCGAGCGCTTTCTCTCTTCGTCGTGTATCCTCCGGGCTTGTCAGCTTTTCCCGACTGGCTTTGAATTATTTTTTTTCATGTCTAGTCATACATGAACTATTGACTTCGCCCTGCACTAATGCGTCTGCCATGTTCTCTTTCATTTTGAACATCCATCAGTGCCTCTCAAATTCGTGGCTCGTGTTTTATCTTTTCGTTCATGGACGGACTAAAGCACCTCCGAGAGTTGAGTTCTCGGCACTTAAATCAATGGTGAAACAAACATGAGCGTAATTTGCTTCCTTTTTTCGATACTGCCTGCGAGCTGTTGGCTTAAGCAGTGAGCTCTCTCTTTCTACAGACCAGTTACTAGGCATGCGTTTAGAATTTCATATGTTTGCTTCTTTCTCGCAAATTGAAAGCAATAACATGGTAGCGGTAGGGAAGACTTTCATCGGATTTTCTGGTTTGCGATTTCTAGATTTTTTGTAGCAATATTTGTTCTGGACATTCATGGCATCAATTTTCTTTGTCTTCGTAATAGCAGTAATATAAAATGAGATTTAAAGCTGTACTTATATGGAAAGGTATTACACCCCTTCTTGAAATCGTTGCATGCTCTGTACAATTCGAAAATGACAAGTATCGAATCGGCTAGTTTTGCTGAACTGTATTTCAGAATAGGTACATCTGGTCATAATATGGATAAACAGCAGAATAGGCTTTTGCCTTTTTTCTTCACCATCACGATTACTCGAAGTTGATTTGCACGCATTTCTTGATAATGGACATTAAATTGAGCTCGACAGAAAGCGTTGCTCGGTGCACACAAAAAGCTGCTCTGTCCTACAGCCTGCAGCTCCACCCGACACACATGCCTGTCATACTCAACAATTTCAAATCATTTCAAATTTTCAATCCCTTCCTGTTCCCTTCGGTTCGATTTTTATGTAAAACAAAGATGAACGAATTATATCTCGTAGAATTCTACGTCCATTGAAGTGTGAAGCCGTTTTAGGAGTGTATTGTGGAAGAAGTTACTCAGTTTTTTGCTCCTGAGACTTTGCCGTATCGAAGTGCGCTGGTTTGTACGTCTCTACAACCATGAGACAATCATGGGACTATATCGGATTCTCGCTAATGCTCTACAGTTCATACTGTACGCAAAGTTGACCACTAAGTCACACAGGAGACTGTGTTACAAGTACTAACATTCATTTGCGGTTGTGGTGTCAATAAACCTCGAAATTCTCGTGCATGAGGGGCTTTTTGTTACACTCTGCCTGTGAAAGTAGGAGACTTCCCGTAATAAATATTCGAAAATTAGAGAGGTCGAATGAAATCCGAGGAATTTGATTTCATTCGAATACAGTTTCATTTTTTATTCAAATTAAATTTTTACTGCATTACGAGTATTTCCATAGTCTTTATTTAGCTTAAATCGTGCTCGCTATACTCGAAAATCGTTCAACTGTATTTAATTTTTGTTTTATATAAATTAACATGGATTTTCCTACCTACGTTGGTATAGTCAACACGTCAACATACCACATTGACGTATCACATTGTCGAAGTTGACGTATCACATTGTCGAAGTTGACCTATCACATTGTCGAAGTTGACGTATCACATTGTCGAAGTTGACGTATCACATTGTCGAAGTTGACGTATCACATTGTCGAAGTTGACGTATCACATTGTCGAAGTTGACGTATCACATTGTCGAAGTTGACGTATCACATTGTCGAAGTTGACGTATCACATTGACGTAGATGACGTATCACATTGACGTAGATGACGTATCACATTGACGTAGATGACGTATCACATTGACGTAGTTGACGTATCACATTGACGTAGCCGAAGTGCCACGTTCGTGTAGTGAAGTTCAACAAGAGAGACAAGTCGTTTTCTAAAGATGACTATTCAAAGCGCAGAAAAGAAGTTGTTCCAAACGAGGTTTGTGATAATTGCTTAGCGTTGGCTATTACAACTGCTTGTGCAAGGTAAATTACAGACAGTTGGTCATTACAACGGCAACTGGAAGGCAAATTAGAGGAAGTTCCTGTCGTAATCAAGCATCTTCCGTCTCTTTAACATGAGGTAACTTTTTATTAATTTCCTCTTGGAGAAATCTGCATGTCACGTCCATGTTGCTTGATCTCGAAGCCTCATTACCTGCTCTAATTTTTCTCTTGTTCTTCTCGAGTGTGCACTTTTTTTTGGCACGATTTATTTCATTGTTAAATAGCTTCAAGTTCTCATCATTCTTTCCTTCCTTTAAAATAAAACATTTTTTCCTGGTGAATATGTGAACATGGAAAATGTCACCTAGCGTTCGCTACAGTTACCACCTGTTGGTCAAGCTTTGGCTTCCCTCTGTGAGCACGACTACCGTGAACTGCTTCAATGTATCGAGGACTTCATTTAAGTAATTTATTCTTTTAACAAATTTCTACTTAATTTCCTTAAACTGTCAGTTACGGATAGATGTATCAAAAAGGTAAATTATTATTTCAGTCTTAGGAATGTGTTTTCCTGATTGGATGTTACGTTATTTTACGTCATTCATGGATGCAGTAATGAGACAGGACTTAATACAGGGCGTCTCAAAAAAATGTACTCACTCTTTAACCGTTGCTAACATGCTGTCTTCTTTGTGTTGCAGGTGTGAGGTTCGAACCTTTGCGAACATGATTCTTTAATCACATTTAATCATGTTCGCAAAGATTCGAACCTCACACCTGCAACACAAAGAAGACAGCATGTTAGCAACGGT
>VCRD01000858.1:118269-152349 GCA_006783055.1 Trinorchestia longiramus
ATGCGTGGTTGTGTAGCAGCTGACGTGTGGTTGTGTAGCAGCTGACGTGTGGTTGTGTAGCAGCGGACGCGTGGTTGTGTAGCGTGTACTGACAATGTATTGAGGTAGTCAGGAGGTAATTGTTTGTTTACTTCGTTTTATCATAGCTCCTTTTACGGAACTTTTTGTCTGTTTCATACTGACTGAGAGAACGGCGATAATGTAAGATGACTTTTTCTAATACAGTAGAAGTCTTTTTAACCGGCACTCATGGGACTTTGCAATTGCTGGTTTGTGGTTACTCAAGTAACCACAAACAATTCATAGACACGCGAGACATAAAAGGACAACAATATCAATTGCTGAAAGTAGTTAAAAAAGAAAAACATAGAAATGAATATATAACTCTTGGCCAGCGAGTGCTGGTTTAAAGGAATTCTACTGTAACAATATTTGCCTTATTATACCACACTTGCCTAAGAATGCTCTGAGGCATTAATTTTTTTGTTTTTCTCGTGAATCTCGTGAATTTTATAGTGAACCTCAACCTGCAATATTTTTCAGATCAACAGTTACGTATCGGAAACTTAACTCAACGATGTCAATTGGTTTCCTTTCGCTCTTCTTTTCCTCACGTTTTAGCACAGTTCTGTGAAGCGCCGAAAAAATGATGAATGAAACTTTGTTGAAGTAAACTAACGCAGCTCAGAATGGCTACATTTTCAGCAGTTGTTAACTTTTAGATCATTTTCCTACGTAATATTCAGTTCATGTTAGTGATAACACGATGTTAGACTAGAGCTGCAGAAGATTTCTTCAACTTCTGCTCCTTGAAATTGCAAGTTACTCGGAGGTTGCGTGTCTGTTACGACTCGAAATATTCGCGCTTCAATTGTGTTTATCTGATACTTTCATCACGACTTTCGAGCCTAAACATATTCAAAAGCGAATATATCTTGCAAGTCTTTTTAAAATGCACATTTAAAGCCATTATTGATCACGTTTTATTCGTACGTCTTACAAAACGTGCAGGGTTTGCGAAATCAATGTTCCCAACGAATCTTCAAGTAATTTCTTCAATATTTTGTCCTATCTGTGCCATTAATACTGCAGAAAACGTTCATTTATTCGAGACTTCAGCGAACGAAAGTATACACGCTCAAGTGTGTGTTTCATACCTCTAATGGAAACACGTAAACTTTGCAGCACTTGCTAGTAACGCTTGTACTTGCCACCGGCATTACAAAACATAATTCCGTGCTTCCTCTAAATTTTTGCTGCACATGCAGCAGGTCAAGCATTTCAACGCGTCTTAGAACCCGGCGATGAGGTGCATGGTAGTGAGTGCTGGACTACAGCAAGAGACCACTTCTCATGAGGTGTATGGTAGTGAGGGCCGGTCTCCAGCGCAAGACCACCCCTCATGAGGTGCGGTGCATGGTAGTGAGGGCCGGTCTCCAGCGCAAGACCAGCCCTCATGAGGTGCGGTGCATGGTAGTGAGGGCCGGTCTCCAGTGCAAGACCATCTCTCTTAAGTGGTTTGGACACGTCGGTCTGAAAGTCTATGACCAGTTGTACATAAATAGGTCACGTCCAGTCTTGTGGCGTTTTCTGTCCACTCTACTTGCTTGCTGCGCTTTTTTTGATGTTTCACTCCAGGCCATACTTTATGTACACGCAGTAGGATCGTAGCAAGCACGTTTATATTGCTGGTTTTTAATTCGTATTCAGTGTTAAGAACACTAAATGAACGAGAATAACTACTTTTATCATCTCCTGTAGGGAATATTAGCTAAGCAACGACTCTCGGCTATAAATTTCCTGGTGAGTTTTCTTGTGAGCCACAGAAGGTAATACAAATGCTACTAGAAATTGATTTTTATAATATTTTATTTGATGAGAATATCGAATTAACGCTTATTTTTTCATGGTAAAACATTCAAACTATCTCCTAAATGTTTAAAATATTTATCGCTGATGCATCGACAGACAAGGAACTATATGTAATGAATATTCTGTGAACGATTAACAACCTTGTTTGAAACAAAAAATTCCAGATATGTGAGCTACAAAGAAACTTTACTCAACTTGTGTTTGTAATGCTCGTGAGTATTTGTCAACATGAAATGTATATAACGTACAACAAATCCTTATTTACAATATTTTTAGATTTAATATTTTACGTGAACATTTTCTCACCTGTACGATCAAATTCTTCGTAGTTATTTTTCTCCGTACGACTACTGCAAAGACACATCAGCAGCGGACCCCTAAGCAAATGAAAGAGGTAGAAAATGTAACGAGACTCGTGCTGGAGGTTGTTTGTAGGAGACATGGCTACTTCCCACGAGAAAAAATAACTAATACAAAAAATGAGGCCAGTGCTTTGAAGAAAATATTGGTAAGAGACCAAGTTTCAAATGCTCGCTGACGAGGACTGTATCACCTACATATTACCTTCTTTATTTACAATAAGGAATGCCATTCCCAGTGCAGAAATTGAGAAAGTAATCTGGTCAGCAAGATACGACATAGCAATCTGCTTCATGCCAAGTAGGTGACGTAAAATGCAATGGGCACTAAATACTGGGTAACACTTATGATTCGTTAGGTAACTTGTACAGTTTTTTATCTTATCTAAATCAATATCATGTTTTTATCAGTGTATGCGTACTGATGGTAAAAATTATTTTAAACTACCGTTTACTGATTTTAAAGGTCAGTCCTCTTTTTTAGAAATACACCCGCTCTTCTACATAAAATATTTAATCTAAACACCTATGTTTACAGAATCTTTTAATGAACGCCTGAATAAGAATATTTTATACTTTTGTTAACAGTTTTAACGGTATTTGTAGTTCCTGTCACTATACTGCAAGCCAAATTTGTTACTGAGCAACCTAAATAACCCGCACAGCCAAAACTAGCATCGCAGTATGAAGGCGCGACGAATATTTTCTGATGTTTAAGTCCAAGTTTTGTTGTAATATTTCAATGAATTTTGTACAGCTCACGGTCCTTGTTATAGCAGTTACTTGACACTCAATTCTTATCTCGTTTTGATGAAGTATTTCTGATAAATTCCTAATTGAAAACTACAAAAAGATGCCTATTCACAAGTTTGCATTTAGTTGTTAACAAAAGTATACATTCCTGCAGTGCAATGCACGCTAGTATGCAACACTCCACACCACCACCTCCTGCTATGTGTAATTCACATATAAATATCCTTGCTGGATCCAACCTTGCTGTCGTTCCCGGATCAATAATTCAGTGTACGGGTACATCAAATGATTCTACTGTAAACTAGTTACTTCTTCAGGTATCAGTTTTTTCTCTTAACTTTGATTAGCACTCAGAGTGCAACATCCAATAGTTTGAGAGCTTTGCATATTTATAAGTGAAATTTTTGTATTTTTTATTTTTTTTGTATGGCACGTTTACTCGAATTATTTGAATGATGTTTATTCTCATTTATTTAAGGAATATAAAGGTCATCTATATCTCGTCTTCGTTTTAAAATGATCTCAAACTATTTCATATCTCTCTCACTCAACTGCATTATTTCTTCAAAGTTCTTTTCGTGTTGGTTACTAAGTTCACGTATACTACACTTACTACTTCTTCAGAGCCCACTTCGAAAATCATTTAGACATTAAAAAGCTCGAGTTATATCGAAATATATTCTCCAAGCTCGGTCTCATGAATGAACATTTTCTTTCGTTCCTTAATTGTCTGCCAAAAAATATGAAACCAAAATTGAGGAAAAAATTCCATTCAAGGCACATCGACTTCGTCACAAAAAAATGACCTCACTTAGCTAGTGTCGTGCGCTAAATTGGCTTCTCTCCCTACGGCATCCACGACAGCAAGAAAAGCATTCTCGCGGAGAAACACCAGGTCTAAACTGCCTCAGCAAGTTGCAGCCTGGAGAGAGGAATGTCCTGGTCGAGACGTACTTCTCGACCAGGACATTCCTCTCTCTAGGTTGCAACTTGCTGAGCTGCGCGTGGCTTTTGCACGTCCACTGACCGACAGAACACCGGCTTCTTTCTTTATGCATTCGGTAATGTGAAGTATTGCATAATATGGTCTGGGTTTAAAAGCAAAATTTAGGTTACATTTCGATGCATCTAGTAATGTGAAGTGTTTTCAGGCCGGCCACTTCACTCCTCTCAATGAACTTTCTCCATTGTTGTACAAGTCATGACATAAGTGTGTTACTCCTAGTTGCTTCTACTCGTATTAGTATGTTGGTAAATTCTATAGGCTTTTGAGCAAATAATATTACCGTGTAAATGATCATATATTATATCATTAATGTACTTTCTCGTACTTCATTTACTTTTTTGTGTAAAATATATATTTTTCGTGTTGATAAAATTGGATGTTAATCACCATTTTTTAAGTTGTGACAAGTTTAGAAATTTAGGATTGTTGCATGTCATTCGAAATAAACACGATGCAAATTTGGTGTGAGACTCGCAACTTGTTCAATCTAAATGAATGTGCCCGATTTTATGCAGAGTTGCTAACACTTATGCATCCAGTATGTTGTATTAACGTAGATATGAGTTCATTGAAGTACAGATGCTTCCGTTGAAGCCATGAACATTGGAATATTCTAGTTGCCACAACTATTACGTGTAGTGAATTAGTAAGACTAGGAACTCAAATATCTATCAGGTCATAATGTTCCGTACGCGCTGCTCATTAGGTAGTTGTAGCTCGAATGGTAATGGTCTTTAGGAATGGTAATGGTCTTTAGTAACGGAAACTGCAACGCATCAAAGATACCAATCCACAGTTATAATTTTTATTGTTCTTTTGAAACACTTTTCTTTTTTTAGGTTTTTCATAACGTTTGTATCATCGTTATTATGTTTCATGCAAAAACTGTTGCAATCTTCGTATGAGAAGAGCCTGTTCGTGATTTTTTTTGTTGAAACGGACGTATAAATAACATGTATCTTATCCTACTTTTAGTGATGGGAATAGCTGCCTATTAATCTATTCTGCTGATTATTAATTCAGCCCTCAAGCTTCCCTTTTTTCTTCCTCATAAGCAGTGTAGTCGTGAAAACTATGAAACTTTCTTCTCGACTGATGTTTTTGCAACTGTTTACGAACGAATTGTTATGAACCACTCCAGAAATATTTAAAATGTTTTGCTCGTAGACATAGTTCATAAGAAAAAAGTTCAGTTTTGATTTCCTTCACTGTTGATATTTTTGCAGTAGTTAACCCTACAGTTCATGAGCTAGATGAGCTCATTGCTGCTCAACTTGACAACGGAACACAGAGAACGTGAGCCTGTGTTCTCCCTCTTCCGGCTATCTGTGTAAATGAGGGCAGTCTCGTGCAGTGAGGTGCTTGAGCTCCGCACGTTTTTTGAAGTTAAATGGTTCTCATGTACGAGCCAGGCAAATTGCATGGTTGTTTCTTCTACAGCATGCGGAAATCATTCAGTTCTAGTTTTCTTGAGCGACTGGAAGCTCGTCTATAAGTGAACTAGTTTTGAAATTGTTCGTCTGGATTTTGTTAGCATTTTACTTTTCTGTTCGCTACAATACATAAATATCATACTTAATCTACCAGAATTTGTTAGTTATAGAGCTACATACTTCTATTACTGTTTGTTTGCCATTTAGCTTTATTTTTGGTAGCATCGAGATACTCGGAAATCGAAGAATGTCGAAACCAAAATCAGAGTATTTGCATCATGGGTATTCCGTAATAAGACCACATCTCCAGTAAATATTCAGTTTGTAACATATTCAGTGAGATGAACTTACATAACAAGTAATATGATTTCACACGTTTTGCATAGTACTGGATGAAAATGAACCAATTCATGTAAAGATATGAACTTTAAAATATAAGCTTTTATGAGACAAGCTGCAATGATCCCTACTTCACATTATCTTTCTCCCACTAAATTCTACACGATGTAATTCTAGTGTCCACTGCATTTGGAAGCATCGAGTCATGGAGATTTGAAACCTGTGATGCACTTCAAAACCGGCTGAGAACTTGTGTGTCTGCCTTACTGGAAAATTAAGTTCATGCTAACTGCTCATTGCAGACCTTCGTGCAAGCAGTCGTGGATTGTGTTTCAGGGAGGTAGACTGGCCTAATTTAGTCTTTTCTCCGTCCTCTTCGTGCGTCTTCAAGTTGTTCGAAGTGTTGAAATTGTGCCAAAGACCGCTCACATGACTATCTTCGTTATTTGTCCCATATTTTCATAATTGATAACAGATAAGTGCTTTTTAGCTTTCTGTGGGTGTTAAGAAGCATATTATGATAATTATTGAAAACGATTAGAATTAAAGTAACTCATAGACATCATTCATTGAGAATTTATTCCTTCAACAATGAAGTGTTCTCGACGTCATTCACGCAAGGCAGTATTTCTGATACAAATTTTTACCATCAACGTTATCAAAACGTTGATTAAGCTCTGTGTAGTCTTGACTTTTGTCGGTGGTTTCATGTCAGCTAAACGCCTTCAAATGAGGAGCGTGATGAATGGATTAGCCGAGAGAAATCTCCAGTCGGGCAAATGCTTTGTTACTCGGATTTTCTCTTAATCATTTGTTAAATCTCTTTGTGTTCACGAGCGAGACTTTCTAACGTCGAAAAACTGCAATGTTTTAAGTCTGTAGCATTATTTGCTTCTGCGGTCAACCTCTACCGCTGCACCGTACAGCTAAATTTTATCGTCGGCTTGGCTCCTTAGTTCAGAAGTCTTAAACTTTTGCTGCCGCTCGCCGTTTTCTTCATAGGTCATATCACCAAATCTTCATTTAACAACCTATTTTTGCAATGCTATTCACCCTCGGTTATCGTTTGTGTTTTTTTCCTATTACGGTGTGGACCTCCTCAATTGCTCACCCTTGGCACCGCTCATCCTAGCAATCTTTTGACGGTTCTCACTTCTTCAATTTTACTCCGTGAGCGTGACGGCCAGTTCCAGTGACCAGAGGAAGCGACCCCTGCGTGCCGAAGTGTTTCAGTGCATCCGGCGGAACGCAGGGGAGGTCGCATGAGAAAATTTCATGCTGCTGCAATTTAACAGCTTACAACTTTAGTAAGAAACTATTGAATGGATAGACAGTGATGTGTAGGTCGTTTAACCGTTAGTACAATATACTGACATCACAAACGTATGTATTACACGAGACTACCATCTTAATGTGAAACCAATATGCTTAAGCACTTCAATTATAGTTTCTTCAGTAGTTATTAATGTTTAATGATTCGAACTGGTGGTAGGAAAATTTTTGCGGCTACAGGGGTGACATTTGGTACTTTAATTCCCAGACTCCTAAACAGGTTCGTCCTACATGTCCTGGAGATCGCTAGTTGGTAGTTGTATGGGATTTTTGACCTCTTTTAACACGTTGCCTCAGATTGCCTGATTGGTGTAAAACTTCACTTTGTACGCATAGTCACTAGATGGATCTGAAAAAATTACAGAACCTAACCTCAGTGGTACACATACGTACCACTTCGGAGTCAACGTGTTAATGAGGGTAAGCTGAGTGTCTGGCTTCGTCACTCTGTCATAGAAACTTCGCGTTCCCGAGTGTGATCTCTTACTACATTCAGCAAAAATCAGCTAGGCTCTTTTCAGTAGTATACTATGGATTTAGTTTCAATTTATCATTCTCTTTTGCTCTTTTTCGTCTATCTCGAGGAGACGCGTTTTGTGCAAATGACCTCCAGCACGAATGTCTTCGTTTACATTTCTTCTTTTTACTGCACTTTTTTACTTTATCGCTAGCCGTACCCTGCATCTTTTTGCCTGCTATGCCACACTGCAAAAGCCGATGCTCTTAAATTTAGCATCGTATTCGCACCATGCAAGTAAATGTGTACAGAGTTTTTCTGTGATACTCGCTTTTGTTGAACAGGAATAGCAGTTGAAACTGAAAGAAAACAATGTTAATAATAGTAATCTCAAAATGCTAAATTGTTTCAAATTTAACATGACAGTTAGGAAGAAAGTTTATTTCTGACGTAAGTTTATTCTCTTGTATTTTGCGTATGCATTTTCAACCCATTTTTGTGAAATACTATGGGTTGGATTGTCGCTTTGCAATGTTCTTGCTTTTTAAAATAGGCGAATGTTAATGCCTACGTTTGTTTCGTTATCATTCAGCGTTTACTTCCTTGAAACGGTCTCAGGTGCTTGCTTTTTCGTATTAATTTCCATAGAACTGTTTTCACAACATCGTCATTGCTTTGAACTAACCTTTTGATTTCGTAAAATACTGCAGCTTATGATTTTTTTTGGGATAGATGTTCTTACTTTCAGTGATGCAAAAATTCTAGTCAGTGCAAGAGAGAAGCTTTGTTTCGCAGCTCTCAACTTTCTTCTTCAATTTCTCATCTCTCAAGCTCAATCATTTGTAAAGCAAATGGACGCTTTACCTTTTCTACTAGCATTATTTGCAATAAGTTCGATTTGTGCTTAGCAAAAAAGCGAAAATATTTCAATGCATCTTCATCTGACTCATGTACGCCTTATGAAATTGATCCCACAATACACTCTCCTTGAAAATCATTATAATTTTAATTTTATATCCGTAAGTAACTCTTACGTAAATAATATACATTAGAATGGTGGCTTAACAACTCCTCTGAGAATACCTGAGCTAGTTGAATAAAAATTTGTTGAAAGTCAAGTTTCAGAATTGGGTCTGCATTAATTTTTATTTTACTTCTGCTTTTGATGATGAAGCCGACGCGTTATTTTGGCGAGCTCCAGCTCGAACATTGTCGCTTCCTTTTTTGTTTTGTATTTTCGTCATAATCTTCTGTACGAAGTGTTACTTGACCTTGAGTACCTCATTTCGACAGATGAAGGCATTTTAATGCCTGTGTGTCATAATACAGTCAATGTTAAGAACGTCAAAATCATCCGGAAAACTCTAGCTCCTCCTCTTTTTCGTAAGATTTCAGTGAATCTGTGGAGATTTTTCTAGGTGTGGGGGAGTGTAAAACATTATTCGGTATTTTAATACAAGTTCAAATTTAACTGGTTCAACACTGCGTGCCATCAGTAGTTTGCCTTATATTATGCGAAAAGATCCGGAATGAGCGAGTCAACATTTTTAGACAGCAGGTATTGGGAAATTCTAACCGACGGATCTGTATAAGAATATCAGTCGTCACGGCGTCACGCATATTTTGTTCCTCATATCGTCCGTCTAGAAGAAAGTGTGTTGAACGCTGTCGGTAGATGCGGACGTTGTCTCGTATCCGGCTTACAATTGGTTCACAATTATCTGCTAGGTGTATTAATTATAGAGAAAGTTTTATGTCGTGCGTACATGCCAATGATTCATCACAGAGAATTTGTACGTGTCACAAATGCCCCGAATTGGGCGTTGACTACTGTTTCATTGAAATTGTTAATTTCTGCTTATTAGGTCCTTGTAAGTGTCATAAATTTTGATATGATACGGATAAAAAAATAAACTGTTTGGAATACGTTGTTATGTAGTACATTTTCTCCATTCAATGATTCTTGCTGCCTTTGGTCTATTCATAAAGGAAACTTCTAATATTTGTGGTAAAAATTGTGTCAACAATTTTGGGCGGAGACCACGTTTGAAATTATTTCTACCATATACTTGCAAATTGAAATAATGCGAGAATTTTTGTCTGGAAGAAACAAATTACTACTTCTTCTATAAAACAGAGCAGGCTTATGTGTTCAGTACTATGTAATTCAATCCATTTCTTGTATGCTATTTTATTCGACCCAGGATGCAGAAAATTGTTAGTTTATTAGTGAGTTGGGCTTTGTTGCGGGGCAAAAGAACTCGGTGCGTTATCCCACTATGCAGGGTGTCCACAAAAAATGTGGTCATATACACACAAAAAATGTATGTATATATGATACCGGAACCATTTAACAGTTTAATTGATTTATTTCTTTAGTTTTTATACCTTTGAAATGCAGCGCAATAAAGATCCGCTAAAGAAATAAATTTGAATTGAACTGTTGTATGGTTCCGGTATCATATATACATGTATCGGTCAGTGGATACATTTTTTGTGGACACCCTGTATAATAAGTTAGTTGCTTGCTTCGTTGGTTGGCTAGTTCGTTGGTCCATCTCTCTGTTACGCTCTTAAGGATTTAGATAGGAGAAAATTCGTCTACTGAATAACAAGAAGAGATACCAGGAAATTTTATCCCTGAATTTCCAAGCAAAATATAGTTTCTGGAATATATTCTCAAAAATTGAAATGCTGGATGCTGAAATAAGCTGTTTATAGTATGCTATGTACTGACTTCTCAATGGAACGGGTATACATATGTACATGTATTGTAAGCATTGTGTTGTGGATACCAAAGGCACATCCTTCAATGTGAAAACTCCTTCGTAAAGCCCGCGTCCACTGGCAAATCAAACTAAAAAATTCAGTAAAAACACGTGAATTTTTGAGTCCATGTTTAACCCAGAAGTAAACTTAAAGACGATAACATCCGAGTACCTCAATTCACACTGTCGTTATACCACTTGATGACTGAACAGTTAAGAGCTTGAACTGGGCATACTCCGGTCACCGTTCTGTCACCAACCGCGAATGAAGAATACGTGTTTGCATGTTATATATATTTAGCTCGCGTCTTGACCTTCAGTTCGCCTCGGTATAGTAGATACCGCACATGCTATGAAAACAAGTCCTAAAAGTAAGACTTGAGTATCTCGGTTGTCAGCCAAAACAACCTGGTAAATCATTGGGAGTTATTTGTTAATCGAGCATCCGACTCAAGAATTATCGAAAAATGGCCGATTTTGAGGTGTGCCCGGAGACTGGTATAGGAACAGCAGCCAATAAGCTCCTTTTGAGTCTACCTGCTGCCCTGAGTGGCATCACCCTGTGGTGTTTTCTCAGGGTTATTGGACCCCTCGGTCTTCGTCGTGTGGATTGTTGCAAATCTGCTCCTGGAATTTTCCAAGCGTTTTTGGAATCGTGGCCTGTTCGCGCCGTTACTGTCGTGAAGGAAGTCTGTGCCGTGGTGCTTGTGTTGTAATTATTGCAGGCAGATTACGGCAGTCTTCTCAACTGTGCTGACTGGGCTGCACATCCTTTCCAAGGCCACTTCAAGGAGGAATGGATTTTATTCGTGCTCAATATTTTATTCTTCGTGAAAATATTTTTCACGTTCATTGCGAACAATTTCTACCCTCTCTTTTTTGATACGATCCTAGATACATGGCTTTTCATTCAGTCTCTTACGTCTCTGGTGCTTAAGAAATATTTCTATGGATTTCAATTCTTGGCGTTTCATCGATTTTTGAATTTTTATTTTATTGAAACTGTTCGCTACATGTCGTCGAGGCTTCATTTCCGATCGGGCGGCGAAGTTGTGTTGTTGTACATCCAAGGCATCTCAAGTCTCTGCCTTATTGCCGGCATCCTCCACACTGCCGAAGAGTGGACTTCAGGAAGTGGGTTGCATGCAGATCTCGAAGGAGGCATCGTGCCCATCAAAAACTTTGGCGAATACATCTATTTTGCCACGGTTACTCTCTCCACTGTTGGGTATGGTGATATTTTGCCTACCACTACGCTTGGCAGAGCAGTCATCATTTTAACTATTCTTATTTGTATTCCAATTTTTGCTGCAGCTTCTGGACGTATCATATTCTGGTTTTCGGATTCTATGACTCGATTTACGAGTTCGGGAAGCACTTTATAATTTTACAAAGAGCTTCCTCGCGTTGTGGTTTGTGGCAACCCGTCTTTGCCAATGATCAGGCAGTTTTTGAAGGATTTTCTTCACCCAGATCGCGACAATTGTGCCGTGGATGTTATTATTCTTGGAGAAGATCAACCCAGTCGTGATCTCAAAACTCTCATGGAAGATTTTTGGAGTATTTTCTATTGCATGGGGTCGCCGCTGAATCGGTTCCGTCTGATGAAACTGTTAGGATTCCGAAATACTTGTCGGCCTTGCGATGTGCTCATGTGCCTGGCTGATAGAACGAACGTCAGCAATGTGGAAGCTGACCACTTGGTAGAGAGTATCGTGTGTGTCGCAAAGACAACGTACCCCGATTTGAGGATCATTGCAAGAGTGTTGCTTGTTGAAACTAAAAAAGCCATTATGCAAATTTACGGTTGGAATTCTCAAGACGTTATTATCTGTGTTACTGAAGTGATGCAGAATATGATAGCTCAAAATGCCTTGGCGCCAGGTGCTGCCTCCGTATTAGCTACTCTCATGAAAGCTCGGGATGACAAGTGTTCTAGGAAATGTAACGACCAAGTGAAAATATCTTTTATTCGAGGTTAGAATATGGAGATTTATATCTGCAAAGAACCATTTATAGTGTCAATGCCATTCCATGTAGCTGCTGAGCATTTCTATGAGCAAGGTGTTACTCTTATTGGAACACGCATAATTGGAGAGAATCGAGTGAGTACCAAACTTCTTCCTGATGTCCTCCCACAAAACAGTTATGCGATCCTTATTGCGGTTGACTTGGAGCAAGTAAAAAAAGTTTCACTGAAAAATCTAGAAAATGTTATGAGTAATGTTCGCGAATCGAGAAGCAATAAACTTTCAATAATCGAAGATAACGGAAAACGACCCGTTAGCGTAATTCAACTTGATACATCGAAAGAGAAATAAAAAAGAATCTAGACGCTTTCTGAAACATTAGAAAAAGCTCAACGGCAAATCGATGTAGTTGAAGGAAATCCACGTGATTGGCTAAATGATCAGGAGAATTTGAGGCGCTCTGGTCATGTGATTATCTTGAATACAGCAGAGGAACTTCAGTCGATGATATCTGATATAACTTGTCTCCGAATACTCTCAAGACTTGAAAAACGGCAAGGGGAACGAATAATTCCTTATACTGTGTGTTTGAACGACGCTAACCTTATGCCTACGAATGGGGAGGATGATGCTAGTCAAGCAGAACACATTCCGCACTCAAAGGGGACTTTGGTCTCCGCTGATATGACGATCCCCATGTTGAGTGCTGCCCACCACAGCGCTGACACTTTCCAAGCGATTTTGAGGCTCATGGGTTGTGAGAGTGACGACACGTGTTTCACTGTCCTTAAGTCTAGGCAGGATACCACTGCTCGAGATGTCTTCCATGCTCTGCTGCAGACCCGGAGGCTCATGATAGCCGTGTCCGTCCTAATAAAAGAACGGTCAAGCGAACGAATGGTTGTGGTCTGCCCTCGAGATGATATGCGAATTACACCTGGAGATGCCATCATTGGTCTTAAGAGGCGTCCCATGTCTGTGAATGTCAGAGACAATACCATCTCCAAATCTGACGTGTAGTTCTCGCCAATGAGCACTTATTCTACACCTCAAGAATTTTAAGAAACTGAAAATTCCGCTCCTAGTTCGCAATCAGTTTTTGAGCAGAGAAAAGATAGTAAAACGTCTCGAACTGGTAGTACTAGCACAGGAAGCGTTCTGCGAAGTAGCTAAATGGAAGTATCGGCAACAGCAGATATTTTTTCAGTTGAATTTGATAGCAGTGACGTAGATATTGCTCAACACGCTGCTTCCTAATTATCTGTTGGTACCGATGACTCTTCTTCAGGAAAGGACTAGGGTCATCTACCAGCCGAATTTTCATAAAGCCAAGTTTCGAGTCGTTCCCTTGTAGAATCTTCTTCAAAAAAGGCTTCTGTAACGATTCAAGAATCGTTATCTAAAGGTTTGAACTCCTCATTTGCAAATTTTCCTCAAAATAGAACTTCTGGTGTTTCCCATCCTGAATCGGCTTCTTCACAGTCAAGTCGTCCGATTAATGAATAAATGCAGCCCAGGAGTTAGCGCTTACCGACAAGCTTGAATATGAATGTTCGTTCGAAACGGGTGGATGGGAAATGAGAATTGGATATCGCTCGAAAATATCTTTCGACTGGAAAGCAGACGGAAGGAGCTGTTTGGACATTCAAATTGGCCTTGAATGTGAGTGCGAGACTCTTTTCATGCTTTAATATTTGAACGAGTTCAATACTTATTCATGAACACTGAACTCAATCGCATTTGTATCCAGCTTCTTTGAACTTTTTGCAATTGTGAAGTTTCATTAAGCCACTTCCAAAATGTACTTATTCTGAGGTATAAGTACAAAAACATCATTCTGTTATGGTGAATGTTTATGGGGAAACAGCTATAGGCTGTACATGATTCATAATTGGCATGACAACTGAACCCCCAAGTTGAAAGGGTGTTACGACAAAAAATTGTAATATTGTCATTTTGAGTACAGATATTAGGTTTCTTATATTAAACACGCTTTGGTTAAATTGAGTTTAAATTTTACATGCCGCAATCGGTTTATAATCATTAGATGCTTGCAAGTTCGATACTGTTAAGATCTAACCCTGAAATAATTGAAACCTTTGTCTAATCAAATGGACTCGATATTTTTCCAAACACTTTGTAACGTTTAGGGTATACTTAGTTCTTTTAAATATAACATTTTTTCATTGCAAAACGATACAACCAATTTATTTATTTGCTATTTCATATCTATTTATTTGCATCGTGTAAAAACTTATTTGAACCATTTTACTCTATCGAATGTCAGGTAGTACATGTTACGACTATAACCATAATACACTGTATATTCTTGCATAATAATTTTAGTAGAAAATTTTGTATCGTTTTCCTTGCTTCGGTAATTTGTGAGTATTGGGTTATTGGGAGTACGTTTTCGTGCGTTATTATTCATGTTGACCAAGTCTAAGGGAGACTTGGCTCTCAATTTTTGAAGGAACCCACGGCAACTGTCGAAGAGACTTTATAACATTCTGTGGCATTTATTATTTGTGACCGGATGGAAGTTTTTTGAGAGGATTATTTTAGTTGCAGAAGATGCTTTCCGGTTCTCTCATTCTCGAGGTGTAACCGTCTTATAATTACAGAAGAGCTTTTGATCTTGGCAAGTCTTGCTACTGACGGCAGTTTTCAATGAGAGGCTTATCACTGCTTAGCAGTCTTAGACTTGGCGTTTCTAGACTTTGACTGCATGGTCCTGAGAGGTACCCATATTCCTAGCTACGAGAGTTAGAGTCAGCAGTATTTGCTGCGAGAGTCTGTTGTGGGTTTGATGTTATGTAGATATTAGGGTGACTTCACGCTCATTTTTCTTCTTTCGGTATGACCTTTGAATCATGTAACTGATGTAGAATCGTCGGTTCTGACGCGTGTTTTAAATTCTGTGCCCATGTACTATAAACATAAATTTATTGTTCATTTGAGAAGCCCTTTCCACTTTTGCAACGCTAGGTGCGGGTAGCTTTGATAAGAAAAATGCTAAAATGTCACAATTTCACTACAGCGGAGAAACTCTTCTATTGCTTTAAACTGTTTTTTAACCTAGCCTTGTCTTGATCAGGTAAGCAGATGAGCTAAATGCCTTAAAATGATTTGACCTCTGTTTTATGCCTAGAAACGTTTTACTACTTATTTATTGTTAATGACTTTAGATTATAATAGAGAGAATCCATTGATAGAATTTTTAGTTCCGTAAATATTTCATAGAATGAACACTTATTTGATTTGTTATTAAAAAGTTCTCCATGTATTTAGTTTAGTTTTAATTCTCCCCTGTGCATTCACTGATTGGTGTACTCCTAATTGTTAATTTGTAATGGAAGTTCAATGAATTTGTATCATAAATAATTTTGCGTGTTGTTTTGGTATGTATTGATTGACACAGTCATGAAGAGGTTAAACTGTACGATACATTAAGATATGAATAACTATTTGTACCTAGGTATTTTTACATATATAGTTTTTCACTGGCTAACTTTGGCTTTCTTTCGTGTTTTTTCTCGATACACTACATTGTCTTACCGTGATAACCAGTTATCAAATATTATTATGAATTAGTGAGAGCAATTACGGGGATTTATTTTTACTTTGTTCTTTGTGGGGATTTAGTGCATGTTAACATGAAAATGGGGAAAAAATAATTTAGCTAACAATTTTCCACTGAAGTAGATTCCTTTATGTCAGCTTCTTTCCAGACTTATGCTTATTTCTGCGTCATGGGGCTTCACAGTGAAAGTTCTATATCATAGACGTAACTGTACAAAAATAATTCTACACGTTTGCTCATTTTTTCCTTCATTTTTCAGGCGTGCGTGAATTGACGAAGGATGGCCGTAAACAAGCACCCACAGATGCTGAAGACTGTGCTACTGGTGCTCGCCTTCGTACAAGTAAGCCGTAGAATTTGGAGCTGTGAACCAGCCATGACAACTTACTCTAGTTGTAATATTGGGTGTCTCTAGTACACATTAAAAAGCACTAACAGTTATTATTTTTGCAACGATTTTAATTCGCTGTGATTTCGAAGTTCAAATTGACAGCCTAATGTACCAATTTATTTTATAATTAAACCCTTTATTGCTATATAGCCGCACTGTTTTGTTAAATGCTATTGTTTAGTTAATTTCCTCTAGCATTCTGTATTTTCAAGAGTTGAATTTGAGCAGAATACTTCTACATTAGTATTTTTTATTCTCAGAGCGGCTATGAAACCAAACTCGTGAAGATACATCAAAAGAGATATTTTCACGTTGAAAAGACCTTTATGTTCGCTGTGTTGAAGAAAAGAACTCCAGAAAAACTCGAGAGCTATCATTAGTGGTCAAAATATTTTACGAACTTCTTCGTTTTCTAGCAGAGAAATGCAAGCTGTAGACAGGCTCACCATGCGTTACGTGTGACAGCTCCAGACCGCACTGCGTAGCGTCGTGTTCCGCTAAATTGACAGAAATTAGGAAACTGGACGTCACTTTGCTCACAATTAACTTCAGAGAGAAGAATCTCCAACTAGCAGAATACATGTTATTTTTTTACCGCTGCTAGGCTTTGTATCCGCTATATCCGCTCGGAAACTCGATCACAGGGACTGTCAACTGTATTTCTAGTGCCAAAAACAGTTCGCGTTTTTATTTAAATCGAACTTTGTGCCTTGAAACAGTGATTCGTTGGTGCCTTGGACTCCTATTCATACTGTATGTTCACTTTTCTATTCCCCAAAAAAAGCATGATGCATGAAGTATGTTATCCAATTGCGTCACTCTTGCTACTGGTCTTGATAAGCTCTCGTTACGACAATGTGGTAAAATATAAAGGACAGGATTTGGCGTTGTGCACTGTCTGTTTATAAAACTACCGCAATCCATGGATAATTTTTAAGCCGTTACTGCTAAAGGACTATAGACGAGCATAACAACATCAATGGGTTAATTGCTCTTGAACGAATCAAATAGTTTCCATTTTTAATCGTTCTGCAAAAAATCGTTAGCCTAATCTTCTACGAGACTTCAAAGAAAGTATAAAATTATCCCATTCAAATATTCCTAATGGAAAATTCATTTTAGAACAGAAAAATCTTCTGATCGTCTTTATCAAGTGTTTACATTTTTTCCCCCGGGAGACAAATCTTTCTGAAAGTTCTACAATTTTTTATAGATACATTGAGGAAGTTGACCTAAGCTTGTTAATTTTTACTGAAGGGAATGAATGAGAAGGTCCACGTTCTGATAGAGTAGGGAACTGTTCGTGAGGCTAGTCCGGGATGACCGAGACTCCGCTAGAAATAACTGGAGCGTCACTAGTTGTTGTATTCCTCCATGGCTCCTCCTGCTCTGCCTTACAGACGAACACACATGATGATCTCCCACTTTTCTCCCACAATTTTATTTCCAATTTTGATGACGTTTGCGTTAATGTACGTATGCTTCTAAAGGAACTATAATTAGCTTTGCAGCCAAAGCCACTTGTCAATGAAAAAATATGTTGGTTAATACCTGAATATCTTGATTTCCTGTGCGAATGATGTTTATGAGCATTTTGGTGCGCCTTTCCTCAGTCTCGTCAAGCGTTGATGTGTTTGACGAACATAAGGCCCTGGAAATTTTATTTACGGATGACGCTATTTTGTAACGAATTGAAAGAAAACATTCGTGTTGATACTAGGAGCTAGCAGCTGAATCTTCTCAACGCCTAGGTGGTACACAGACATCTGAGAAAGAGAATAGGAGCTCTCTAGCCTCTTATCTTCACGCAAGGACATGAATCGTTGAAAATCAATTCGTCGCTCTTGCTTCAGAACAGACAACTGTTTTTTTTTTATTAGTGCGTCTACTTCCCTTCACACTAAGCTCGTTTTGAGTCCTACAGGAAATGTTGGTTGCCACTGAGTTTGTCCCGTGCGTCTGGAGTTCTTCAATTAATGGTATGCTTTCCGTAGCTCTGAATGCTTGAAAAGCTTGAGTTAATTATTCTTAAACTATCTATCGATAGATGTTCTCCTATAAACACTTAGAAGCACAGTTTCCAGACGTTGAGAAATTTGATTTCATATGAAGTAATTATAAAATATTCCTTTACAATTGTGGTTTAAAATTATAGTATTTATAATATATACTTAAAATATTTCATACACGGAGCAGCCTACGCTAAAATGCTTTAGGATAATTTTTTGTACAAAATTGTGACCTGTTTTAAAAGCCCTGTTGTTCTGCAAAAGTAATTATAGTTATTCTGAAACAGATGTTGTACTGAAGGAATTTTATTGCTTTACGAAACTTTGGAGAAAGCTTCACTAAGTGGTAATTACATTTTTCAATAAACGCTGTACTTGTTAAACCGAACAGAACAGTTGTTTCAACATGTACCGATGAACACTGTACTTGCTGTAAATTTTTCAGAACATCCGAGATTCTGTAATATTCAAGTTACGGGAAAACAGCTCTTAAAAAGAAAAGAATTAACACAACTTACTTTCCTACTATAGTCCACCCAGAATCTTAGTCATGGCTACGTATGTCAGATAATTAATTTATATTTTATCGTTTCATTTATAGTTTATATTCCGGGGATTTGAAACAATAATTAGCGATGAATACCTTAAAAATTGTTATTAACATCATGGTTTGGATTTGCATGACGACGTTGACCCTCTTTATACATTCAAAACTCTCGTTACTGTTGATCGATTCAAGTCCCAGATAATTTTATTTCAACTTTCATCTCAATTTTAACGTATTTGTTTCATCGCTAACGTTTTTAGGTGGTTATGATGCTAACGGGAAGTGATTTTTATTTAAATTTTAATCATGATTCTCAAACGACTACCATACAATACGAATATATTTACCATCGAAGGCGAACATCTGTAATACTTGTCACAATTACGCACATGTTTATGGTTACATATTATGTTGGTCACACCGGCACGTACGGCCGGATTACGGTCCGTCCCTACACGTAATCTGGCACTGATTAGGGACAAACAGATCGTATCGCTGGGAGACAGCAGCGCTTTGAAAATAGGTTTCGCTGTATCATCTTACGGTATAGAACTGTTCAAACGGGTTATGATGATGCTGTCATCAAATACTAGTATTTAAAGCAGTGATTTCCGAGCATATACAGTATATGTATCTGGCCATGCTATTATTTATCTCTTTATATAGCAAATGTTCAAGAAATTAAAGTCTAATGGTATTTGACCGAGTTCTTAAGGAAAATATATTGTTTTAGTTTTTGTTCTTACTCAGCCCTTCAGGCTGAGCAGTGTCTTTTGTACAGTGCCGAGTTCTTCTGTTCAGTGTCGTTTGGGGAACTTAACACGAATTTGGGACTAGTGGGATTTTTGAGATCCCCTGGGAAGTGTTAAGTCTGTCTTCGTCAGTACACAGTGCCTCGAGAAATTACTTTATGCATAGTATTTTTTCACGTATCTGCTTTGTCAATTTCTCTAACACGGGCCATCGAATATTTCCTACATTTTTACATGTAAGTTACATCAGTTGCATTTTATTATGGGTTTAAAAGTTCCGTTGAGGAATATACTGTCATAAATAGACAGAAAATAAAGCAGTTACTTGTTTGTATGATACTACCTCTTTTTTACTTATATGAATAGTGGTTAATTCTCAGTTTTTTAGGGTGGGCAGGAGGGAGAGGAAGTATTTTCTGATACATACTGTAACTTCTAATAATTTGTCAATCAGATTTGGCCACCAGTGTTAGATCAACTATATTTCTATTAATTTTTACATTTGTTTTTTAGATAGTATAAAATTACAAAAACCTTTTAGTTCTTAATTTTTACAATCATGAATTCCCTTTCAATGTTCAACAGTATCGTTTAAACAAAAAAATAAGGAAAAATATTGTAAAATATCAATTTATATATGTAATCCTATAACTTAAAACTAGCTTCTGGTTTTTGTTGTACTGTATATTAGGGAAATGTTACAGTTGACATACCAATGCTTCTTAAATGAATCTGCATGAAATTAAAAACTGTTTTCAGACGATAAAGTGAGATGTAACTAGTTATTTCGATCGATTTACTTGTATTCATTTTTTAAGTCCCTTGGTAATTTTTTTTCGATTATGTGTCTCGTCATTTTAACACTGTAGTATCATTCCTCATCATTCGAGAGTCTATTGAATCTGTTTCTCCCTTATCTTTCTCATACATAGTATATTTTCTAAACTCATTTTATCTATTCATTTCCTTTATTTTCTCCTCCTTTTTTACAAATTTTTACTATCTTCTGTATTCTAAATTTGTATAATTTTGGTCCTCATTTTTTCGATGATTTTACTCTTTATCTCGCTATTTAGCAATGGTTAACATTGTCGGTCTATGGAAGATGAAGCCATAACGCTGCTTAACTGTACACACTCCTGCAAGTCGTCGGCTGCCCATCTGACGCCACAATTTGTGACCCAACCTAGAACACGTAACTGTATTGCCGTGTGCAGCTGTTGTCATATTGCGCAGCCTCTTGCATTCCCATTTCTTTATTTACTCTCTTCAAGGTGATTTACAGTTACCTTAGATTATTTCGTTTTTCAGGTGAATGTGTTGGTGTATTTGACCATATGGGATTGAATTCTCTGTTCTAGTTGGATAGTGTTCATTTGGATATTGGTCAGAAATAAGTTTACTATCACAAGTTTATCACATCACTGACCTGACTAACAAACACGTTTTGCTTGGAAAAATACTACAATATTTTCAACGTCTGTGAGTAGAAATTCTCCCACATTTTAGCCCTATATTAGAAAAACTTATTCATTTCTATTGACTTTTATTGTGACTACAGTCAGTTTGCCCTGTCAATGGTCTCGGCACAACATCGTGAATTCAGTTTGAAATAAAACTGAATTTTGCATTTTCACGGTCACATCACTTTAAAGAGTAATAGGAGACAAATTAACTGTAAATATGCCGGTAAAAGGTTATAATTTCTCACAATTTAAGTAATGCAATAATATATCTATTGTTGTTTATTACTTACGATGCATGTCTTACTTGCTAATAACTCAACTTGCTAGATGAGGGCATAATTTTTGTTGAACAAATATCGTGTGTTCAGATACGGTAGCTCATACTCTTAGTTACACTTGTATCTTTTACTGTAGTTGTATGCCTTACCGTGGAATTGAGAACACAGCTCTGTCGTAACGGGCTTCCAATATAGCAGATGACTCGGCACGCGCTAGTTTACGCAGCCTTAATTTACTATCACATTAATAACATTCAACGAGCAAAAGATTCTCATTTATTTACTTAATGCAGTGAAATATTTTTAAATTGTCGCGAGTATGGATCAGTTCTATGAGAATATTTTTGGATATTGTATTGTAAATTCCTCTATGCTTTTATTACAACTTTATTTGGTCTTCCTTCTGTTCTGAATAAATGTTGGTTACAAGCAACAGGAAGTAATCTAGCTGTAACGACCTGAAGCCTGCGCTAAATTAAACTAATTTACCTTCGCTAGCCCACTTAAGTAACGTGACTCAACATGAACTCCTGTTTTCATCTGGCAGTTCTTTGTTCTATCTACAATTTTTAGACGGCATTGTCGCGTCATTGATATCCACAAGCTCATGAAACTAGGGCATGCGAAGGTAGAAATGTTGAATGACAGAAATTTTTTGAGGAAGGCTCCGTTAAAGGGTTGTACTAACGTCAAAACATTTTGAAACTCCTACCTGAAACGGTGATTTCAAAACGTTGCTGAAATTACAGCGTATGAGGAGTACATTTTATACTTAGAAAGTGAAGCTCAGTGTCATGCTAAATGATGCTTAGCAACGAGCGTTTTTGTAACTGCAGCTAATTATGAGACAGACTTATCGGCTTTAATTTTAACTACACAATTTATTACATATATTGTTATTGCGAAGCCAGAATACTTACCTAAAATTTATTCAACAACTTTGTTTTTGTGTCACAGCTGACAGTCGCACAGAGCTACCAGACTGCTGATTTCGGCCTACAGCGGCCGGCATCTTTGCCGTCCATCACTCAGCTCGAGGTGATGTGCGGCAAAGATCATCTAACAGTGCATCTCTCCTTCTCGGGACCCTTCTATGTAAGTTAATTGTGAGGTCTATAACTATGTTGGAGGTATGAAATGCTGGAGGATCATATCCTTCTGTGTAAGTTACCTGTGAGGTTTATAACTATGTTGGAGGTATGAAATGCTGGAGGATCATATCCTTCTGTGTAAGTTACCTGTGAGGTCTATAACTGGAGGATATCACTGAAGGATCGGTAGGATAAATACAATAGAATATTTTTGAGGTACAAAACCATTTACAGTGAGCGGGGATGGATGCATAAAACTTATTTTTAGATATCTCAAAAGTTGTGCCCACAGTCACTCGAAAGTTCAAACATTAAGTTCAGTACCAAATTATAGCTGAACTAAATTCAGAGGGACAACAAAAATTTAGACCTAAAGAGTATCAGGTGAAAAGCGCGATAATTCTTTAATGGATCTACTATGTTAAATTATTGTGCATTTCATTGTATAGAATATATGTATTAAGCATAATTTGAAGAGATTGAACTTTTAAGAATGTAGCGTACAAAAATTATCTGCAATTATGTTTTTGGTTCTTATAATTTTTGAGTCTAGGATATATCGTTTATGCTTCAAGAAGCAGCCTTTGAGTACTCTATACTTGCTTTAGTTTCATGCATGTTTACGCATTGATTATAGAAGACATGCAAGTTATGTGATGTCTTGAGCAAGACTATTCTCTCCTTCTTGCACCATCTTCCACAATTTTGTAACACGTTAGTTAATATATCCGTCAGATAACAATTTTCGTTTCGACAGGGTTTGGCGTCTTCGAAAGGCCAGTTCGGCAACCCAGAATGTTCGTACGTTCTGCCAAATTCAGGCGGCATGCATTTCGAGTTCCAGATTTACTACGACAAGTGTGGCACAAAGCCTGACATGGGCGGCAAGTTCTACGAGAACACCATCATCATTCAGTACGATGCCGACCTTATTGAGGTGCGTTGCAAGATATTTCACAAGTGTACCTAAATGGTGAAGTCCTCGAGAAAAATACCTATATGAGCATAAAGGGGAATTGATGTTATTCCCCATTGGCATTTCCCAAGATGCACATATTGAAAAGGTGCTTTCTACGAGATTAAAATCTATAAAAGAAATATTCTGTATACACTAGCTTCAAAGTTATTTTTACTGGTCAGGAATAGGTTGCATATAATGCTAACCGCAAGAAGATCCATTCAAGAATGTTTAGTGAATCTCGTTATTAGTGTACGATTATTTAACACAATCTGATTAATATCAATTTTCCTTAATTTCATGGCTCAAAAAGTTACTGTACATGTACAGCAACGAAAGTCTTATTAAACTATTCAAGGAAATTTAATTAGAAAGGTAAGATAACGTCTTCGGATAAATGACTCGAGATTTCTATCACGAGTATGTTCTAGAATGACTCATCTGTACTCCTTTTGTAGGTCTAAAATACCATTATTTACATATAAATTTTTTTATAGATAATCCTCGTGATGGATAAAAATACTAGTGTGTCAATTGCATGATGAGATATTGGAAATGGGTTCGGTTTTTCGTGTTCGATGTACGCAAAGCTGTGAGAGCGTGTGAATTTAGCACTACTACCGCAGTATTGCAGCAAAATTTTGAAACGAGAGTTCTACTGAAAGTTGTGGATGAGTTCTACTCTTACGAAAGGCTTAATAATCTTATGTAAGGGACAAAATTCCATTGTGTACTGCACAATACACAATGGATGTAAACTAATTGGAATGTAAGAGTTATTGAGGGACATTGGGTCATGCTGCACTAGGAATAGAAAAACCACGTAGAGATGGGAAAACGAAACTTCTAATAATAGGGTTTGAAAATTTAATAATCCAAAATTTACCTCTGTTCTTAAGTATTCATGTCCATAAAAGTTCATAAATTTCATTCGAGGAATCATTTCATGGAGATTTATATTTCATATATTTGAATTACCTAAATCATTTAATTAATGTCCTAGAGAATGGAACTCATACTATCTTGTATTAGTTTTAATATTCTCAATGTAGTAACTGAAATAACTAGTACGGAAATTCCACAAGTGTGTGCTTTTTTTATAACCAACTAAACTAGAAACTAAAACGTGAAACTTTCTGAGATTCAAGTCATTACGATATTCATGAAAAGGTGACATGAATTCTAAATAAACGCTTTGGTTGTGCAGGTTTGGGACGAGGCAAAGCGACTGCGGTGCGAGTGGTACAATGACTACGAGAAGACAGCTAGTAAACCGCCCATGGTCATCGCTGACTTGGACGTCATAGCGCTCAACTTTAGAGGTCACTCACTACTAGCTGTTTGTAGAAAGCCAGAGTCATCTGCATGCAATTTTCCTTGTTTGGGAGCTCATCTTGAAAAACTTATCAAATGTACAAAGCTTTCCGTATTATGAAGAATGTTTTTCTTTCTTCGTTAGATTTTAAAATTATTATAAAATTGATTTATCGGATAGATATGAACATCTGAAAACCTTTAGTGTTATCCAGGGAAAATTTATGTACTGTAGTTCACATAAGCTTGCCACCGTTTGATTCGAATTCCACTATACAGAAGTCCGTAACTTACGACTATACTTCTAAGGTATTTAGCTAACGCATGCCTAAGTAATTGAAAATTAGAAGTGTTGTATACTGAAGAGATTATCATTAAAAATTAAAAGACGTCGGAAAACTTTGTTCAAAGATATGCGTTAAATCATGAATTAACCCTTTAGCGACCAATTTCTTTTTCTAGTTTCTACGTTTAAGCTCACAAAGACCGTCTGTACACTGATGCAATGAAGCACGCTGAGAGCCAGGTAGCCAAAAGAACGACGTTGTAACGTGCCGCCGCGTTTAAACCTAGTAGCAACAATTCTCCCGAAGACCGTAAAAGAGGACCGTATGGTCCTTTTCGTCGCTAAAGGGTTAAGGAGTTCTCAACCCACTTACGAGATGGAAAACTAGACGTGACGTTTCTTATTATAGTCTGAAGCCAAATTAGAATACCCTTATGTACTGCTGCATTATCCTTGCATGAAGTAACATAGGGTAATGTAATACTTCTGATTAAGCTATGTATGGTTTTCATGTTTCCTAATTTCATAAGAAGCGTATAGAAGCATCCATTTTTGTATGAATCTGGGCAAGAGAGCAAGTGTTACTGTTACAATCGTCAAATTTTGGGTGAGGTAATATTGCAATTTATTCGTAAGAATCGTTAGTTTTCCCTCTCAAATCTGTTGTACATGATTTTTTTGTAGTTTCAATCTGTAATTTTATGTTCTGAGTTCGAGTTCTGCAAAACACAAAGTATGCCTGAAAAATGAATAGTGATAAATAAGCCGCTTCTCTTGATTTAAACAACGCACACCCTAAAACTACTCATTAACTAGTGGGTGGTGCATAATTAAAGTAACCTTTGCCTAAGCGCTATGCTGCGTCTTGAAGGCAGTATAAATTGTTTTGTTCAAAATGGGGTTTTTTCCTTCGAAGATATGTAATGATTCAAAAAAATGCTAGGACCACACTCATTGGTTTTACAGTCTATTATAAATTTGCAACCAGAAACTTCATCCCTTAGTTGAGTATGAATACGAAGTTTCTTAGCATGTACTGGGTTGTTCCTGACAGCAATTTTGACGTCAGGGCAGTGTAGTTGTTAAATATCATGCAATCATGATAATTTCACGCTTTTAAAGAAAAACTGTTGAACAAAACGGTCTATATCCTTCTTGGTAGATGACTTATTTTCGGGTGCATGAACTTATGAATACTTACGAGTGTAATTTTGTTTCTTATGTCTTATCTTCTTCTGTCACATTGATCGTATTTCGGATTTAACATCACTAATAATGGAGCTGGTCTCCGAATTATTCGAAAGTAAACATTATTCGTTTTTCTATAATTTTCTGGGTTTAAATTAATGAATGTACGATTTAGGCAACGGGATGACCCTTTCAAATTTTATGCATAAAAATTGTGTCTAGATTTTGCACAGTACAATTAGTAAATATGCGAATAGAACGCTTATGCTCGCTCTGCAGTATAAGCCGTAGTGTCACTATTGTTAGTTTATAATAAGTACAAATTACATATTGCACTTGGTAGCTGCTTTTACAGTTGAAAATATTAACTTTTTAAGATTTTAACGACACGATAAAAATAAGCAACCTGAAATATTTAGAAATGAAATACTCTCTAATGTAGAAAACTTTATTCTTCGGTACATTCGTATCATTTATTTTGTTGTATTCCGAACAGGCGACAACGTGGACTGCTGGATGGAGATCCAAGACGGCAAGGGTCCGTGGGCTGCTCCCGTCACTGGCATCGTTCCCCTAGGCTCTACCCTCACCATGGTCATCGCTATCAACGATTATGCAGGTACCCTGGCTCACTTTTTGGCATGTTTGAATCACTTTAAAGTATAAAGGGAGAAGCAAAGTCTAAAGGGAGAAGTTTTGGCATGTTTGGATCACTTTCCACCATGAACAGTCTGTATGTACTAAGGATATAAATTTCATACTAAAATCGGTAGCCTTTGCTGAATACTGGTATTAGTCCAAGCAATTCTGCAAAATTATTGAATATAAAGGAAGTTGAACATTAGATGTCACTTTAATAATTTTTTTACTTACCTTCTCCTTATATAACAGACGGTGTACCTCTATCTGTGTGTCCGTCCCATTTCTTCCAATCTAAAACTAAGAAAAAATTATTCGGCTAAATCAGAAGGGGTATACATGTATTATGAGTATTGTATTGTAGATGCTCAAGACTCCGGATTACTATAAAATACGCCATTTTTTCCCATTATTAGATTTTTTCTCCACTGTAATGTTAGCTGTAGATAAGATACAGAATGGAAGTTCTGTGTATATGGATCAAAAATATTCAGATTCTGAGAGTACCACAAGTAAACTGAAAAACTAATTTCATTTCATAGATACTTAATTTCATCACTCTTAAAACGTGAAATTTCCATGAGGACAACCTAGGCTACGTTATCGGTAGAAAAGATACCCAATGGAAGATCTGTATCTGTTCATAACAACTCGCAGTATATAATTAGAGTTCTCGTGGAAATTACACTATTTAGATTTGACTCATTTGAAATTATTATAAAAATGAATGCATTGAAGTTTTGCCACGAAATATTGTGTTATAAACGAATACTTTTCATTATTATATAGAGAAGTTTCATCTTCTATCTTATCTACCGATAACATGGCACAGACAGTACTAGTCAAAATTCTTTGGTTTGAAAGTCATAAAATTACGGATCTAGAAAAGTTAAAAAAAAACGTTAGGGTATAGTCGTGTTTTTTGTAATGAAAATTAAAAATTGCACGAAACTTCCTCTATATGCATATATTCGTACGTAAATTGCGAAAAACGCATCGGTTTTTGCACAACTGCCTTTGATTTTTTGCTAGCGAATCTCAAACTTTGGTTCGTAAAAAGTACGGTGTGGTAAACTGAAAAATGTTCCATTTCCGATTGTTTTAAATGGAAATCTATGATCTAGCGTTTCCTAATGCACTTCTGATCACTTTCTGTGCAATTAAAACTATCATGATTTTATATAAATTTTCGAAAAAAACGTAAGGGTATAGCCTTAGGTATTTTTTCATAAAAAATTAAAATTGGACGAAACTCTGTCTGTATGCATATATTCGTGCGTAAATCACGAAAAACGCATCAGTTTTTGCACAACTGTCTTGGATTTTTTGCTAGCGAATCAGAAATGCAAGATTTCTGATTCAACTTTGGTTGGTAAAAAGTAGTGTGGTAAACTGAAAAATGTTCCATTTCTGATTGTTTTAAACGCAAATCTATGTTCTAACGTGCTTCCTAATGCACTTCTGATCACTTTCCGTGCAAATAAAACTATCATGGTTTTATATAAATTTTCGAAAATAACGTAAGGGTATAGCCTTAGGTATTTTTTCATAAAAAATTAAAATTGGACGAAACTCTGTCTGTATGCATATATTCGTGCGTAAATCATGAAAAACGCACCAGTTTTTGCACAACTGTCTTGGATTTTTTGCTAGCGAATCAGAAATGCAACATTTCTGATTCGACTTTGGTTGGTAAAAAGTACGATGTGGTAAACTGAAAAATGTTTAATTTCTGATCGTTTTAATTGTAAATCTATGATCTAACGTGTTTCCTAATGTACTTTTGATTACTTTCTGTGCAAATAAATGACGTGGATTTGTCACGGAATCTATCCTGTATGAAAATACTAGACATTTTTCGTGGAAATTCCACGATTTAAATTCTACTAATTTGAAATTATTATAAAGATGAATGTATTAAATATATACAAGGAATTATTGTGTCTTAAATAAAGACTTTTCAGTAATATATACAGAACTTTCGTTCTGTATCTTATCTACCGCATGGTCCAGATAGTACCTGTTGAAATTCCTTGATATGAAAGTGATCAAATTAAGGATCTATGTAATAAGTTATAATGTCCAGTTTTACCCATGGTACTATCAGAATCTGAATATTTCTCATGAATATGTACAGAACTTCCATTCTGTATTTTATCTGCTGATAATATTGCCGCGTATGAGAAAAAGGCAAATAATGCAAAAAAAGCGTATTTCACAGTAATCCGGCGCCTTTGGTATCCACAATGCAACATTTATAATATATGATTCCAGTTTAATAATTTCCAATCATCATTTTTGTCTCGATTTGAGACCTTAGGTGACACGTATATGTTTCACACGTTATCACTATAATGATGAAAGCAGTCATAGAAATTTTAAAAAAGCAAAAAGAAAAATTTTTTATTGCCTAAGTTATTGACGTGGTTCTTCAGCTCGAAATTCGTGACTTTTACTTATCGCCTGTGCTCCATTCCAGGTGAGTTCGATATGAGAGCTAAGTCGTGCGAAGCGTCCGACGGTAACGGCCCGCCGATCTATCTTACGGACGAGGATGGCTGCGTCTTGAGGCCGAAGATGATTTCAAATTTCATGAAACTCCGCAATAACGACGGCCGCGCAACTGTGATAACATACGCTCATTTCCATGCGTTTAAGTTCCCCGACACCATGTACGTTCATCTGAGATGCAAAGTCGAGATCTGTCGTTACGGTTGCCCAGACCATTGTCAGAAGCCGATTGCGGGCAACCCCATCGGCGACTATTCCGATGCTTATGAAAATCTGTTAGCAGCTGGTTCTACTCGGTACACGACGAGAGAAAAGCTAGAAAAGCTCAAACTGGTGAAACCTCAAGAAACAGACTTTAATGATTTCAGCGACGGTGAACAATTGTCTTCTAGGCGATCGGGCCTACGTTCCGACAGTCGCCCCAAAGTTGATGGAGTTCGTATTCCTCTGGGGCCTCGAAGTATGCGACAACGTCGTCAAGTGTTGTCGCGACGTGTCCGTTCTGCAGACATCGGCGTGACCACAGATTTCAAAGTGATTTCAGAAGCCGATCTGGAATTCACACCCGGCAGGGAAGAAGGCGTCACTGTATTCCAGGGACAGAGAGAACAAATTGTGTACGGCATATGTCTGCCGGCCCCTGGGTTTTCAGCACTGTTTGTGCTGTTAGCTCTGTGCACGGTAATTTCCGTGTTGGTGGCTGGGTTCATGTGTCATCACCGGCAGCTACAAAAAGACACAGCTGAATCTCCAGCACAAATCATGTATCCTCCCCAGAGCATCGCTGCATTCAACATGGTACATTTCATCCGGTCGCAACTTATAGGACAACCTCTGTAGAGCAAGTCACTTTTTTGGTGCTCGGTGCATGTGCAGCAAACCGAAAGTTTTTCAAATTGTACGAGATGTCAATCTGAATTCCAAAACAAATTCTCCGACAAAAGTTTTGATCAACATCAGTGATCTAATTTGGTTCAGCCTAAGACCAGTGTCGAATATAGTGAGTACAAGAACAAGTGCATTGAACCGTAGCACTGATGCGTCTCTATTGCAAGAGCTGTGTTCATTCTCATACCAGTGCTAACAAATACTGTCGTGTTTATTGTTTCAATTCTGAATTTTATTTATTTTATATTAGACTAGTTAAGTTTGTTATGTAAATATTTTGCTGTTAAGGAAATACCCTCAACAAGAATAACGAAAACCATGCAATGCAAAGTCATTCATGCAATGCTCAAGTTTGATAGCACCTTCAACAATGCAGCACAAAATTATTTGTATGGCTGAGATAGTTATAATCCATATGGGTTACGAAATAAGGAGAGCATTATTGCCACTGGTATAATGTTTACATTCGTTTATCGGAAATGTATTACATAGCGTGAAAACAAGTTTACATTATGGGGCCATGTTGACATGGCTTTTTTATAAATTAATTTTATTTCAGCAAAGCAGCACAATGTTGGAATTGCTGCAATTCCACACAATCAACGAATACTGGGCAGGTTTTTCTCTGTTAGCTGAAGTGGTAATTAAATCACAGGATTTTTAGTTTAAAAATTGATACTCTTATTTAAAAGGCATTGCAGCGCCAATGAATCGTTACTTTGTAACAAGCCTGGATATTATATTGTTATTGAGGAGATTGTCCGGAGTAAGGTACGGGCTCTCAAGAAGTATAGGTTGTAATGAACTCGTTTCGGTGTGATATGCTCCGAGTGTCATTATTCTATGAACACTCTGCTCTCGTGACCAGTGTCGGCGTAACTACACACAAAACCAGGTAAGCTTCTTTCAGGTATCTGTTCCCTGTTTAATTTTGTAACTCAGCCCAGCTTATTTTTTATTAATATCTATCTCTCCCGAACATTGGCGACCTACCTTGCCAGTTACCATAAAATCATGTATAAGTGAGTTTGAAAGTTAGCCCCGTCATGACACTTCCCGCAATTCAGGCTAGACAGGCACATATAAAAAAATAATTTCGCGTGAGTTATGTACATCGGTCTACTAATTCGTATTGTTAAGATTAAATTTTTGTTTCCGACAAAATAATAGCTTTGAAAATACTCTAAATTCTTCTTCGAAGTGATAAATATTAGTGCATCAAAATGTTAACTAATTTCCATTATCTTTCGCCATTAAACTATCAATAATGCAATCCCGTTCGACTTTTCGATAAAGTGCTGCAACATCTCAAGCAATGCAATAATTTAAACTCGATTTGCAATGCCAAAAAATAAATAGTGTAAACTGAACATGCATCCGTAAAATTACCAAGTGAAACATGCTTATGTTTTCATCATAAAATGTGTAATCAATCTAACTTTAAACTTGGCAACATTGCTTTTTCTATCACTGAATGATGTTTAGAAACAAATATGAAGCCCTGCTCTCTTGATAATTTTTGTACAGGTCAATAGTAACTTAACCGCGGTTAACGTGTAGTAATTTAAACTTGCATATTAAGGATTTGTAACTTTCACTGGCTTTGTGAGCCAATTGTAGCATTGTTTATAAGCGTAAGTTCAATTAGATAACGTTATTGAAATTTTGGATAGTCCTTGAAATCATGAATTTCGTATTGTTTGAAAGTGCTCCCCACTTACCTCAAATCCCAGCATCGCTGACGTATAATGCAGTAGTATCACAGCTCCAGTTTCCTCTTCCGTCCTTGTTCTGTGTCATGGAGGCTGGCGTTCACCAGTTCAATCGCTGCATGCATCTCCTTTCAAGCCATTTGCTTGGTACAACGTAATATTTTGCGCAGGCTGCCAGTTGAAATTGACCACATCTTTGAAGCATTATTCTTTCACTATAAGTGCAGCTACAACGGCCTAGCGGCTTTGAAACTAGGCTTTGTAAAATAATTAATACTCAAGGATATCAAAGAAGCATTATTTAAACTTCACGAAATATAGGTATATTATTGTAGCAATATTATAATTGTGAACATTTTTTCTTACCTAACGGTAAAAAACTGCGTCCCGCTGTTCGTATATATATATATATATGATTAAACTTTTACTAAAAACCCTCAATCATTTCTCGCCTCAAACGACACAGGCTCCTATACACAACAATATTTCTATATCTTCATATTTCATTTACTTTTAAATACTTAGAGTTTTTCAAAAATATACGTAAAACTTTAAAGTAGAACACTTTTTAATCTATAAATGCAACTGAAATGGAATGCTCAAGATGAAGAGGCCAACAACACATAGAAAAATAGTAACAATTTTGATCACAGTCGCAATATGGAATGTGTACGTAAAAAGTACGCGTAAATGTGTGCCGACGTCACTTCATTACTACTGTGTTACAAGCACACAATTATTCCTAAAAACTGACAGCGATTGAAGTTACTGCACCTCTGGTTTTTAAGCATTTCGTTATCGGCAGTGACGAGTGTGGACTATTAAATTATACCAAAATATATCTAATAATAAGCTAGACATTCTTTCGCATAGAAGAAAAGTTTCTAACAAGACTTCTACCTATTTTAACTACTAGGATACAGAAATCTCAAACACGAAAATAATCGATCTAAACAACTAAGATATAAAAAATGGTATGCACGGAATAGTTTTGTCGTCAGTAAACATAAGCCTCTTAACTCGCAAGCTCTTGTCTTGCACGGAAGTACTAAAAAAGTAACGAAGTATTCTTCCGCGGTCGCTGACGAATATTTCAGAGCGTACCGGAAAACTTGAAACTGGTAAGTTGCTACCCGGAGGCTTTTGTAACATATTGGTTAATATTACGGTAGCTAACTCTACACAATGGTGAACTCATTGTGTCTGGTGCGATACAAGCTCCCTTACTCTAGCAATAGCAAATAGCAGTGATACAGCTCACAACTCATTACGTGATCTGAATCATGTCAAAAAAAAGCCTCTAAGCCCAAGCAGACACCTGATACCTCAAAGCAACGATCCAAATATGAGTATATAAGACGAATCAGGAACAAAGTTCTAGGTTATACATTTAATTCTACTTCAAGTTTCAAGACTTTAAATGAAAATTTTTCTATGTAATCTTCTACAAGTTATTGATTTATACCTGTTACATCCTCCCCTGCAGAAGTTTCTCCAACTTGACAGCATCGATGGCAAATTTGCGTATTCCCTCAGAAAGTTTCTCCGTTGCCATCTGGTCTTCATTCAGCTGCCATCGAAATTCTGACTCCGAAAACGTCACTTTCGAGAGGTCACACTCAGTTGCTGCACACAGAATTGCACGTTGACAGAATTGTACACCACAAGCGAATTTTTACACCCTTTTAACTTAAATTTATATAAATCAAGCTCACTCCAAAATAAGCCATGCTTAATTCAAAATAAGTAAAATTTAATTTGAAAAGGACCATATTTAATTTATAATTAGCATATCAGACTTGAAGTAAGTTCCACTCGTAATTACAGGGTCGTGCAGCTAAATTGGGGCTAACTTTAACAGCACATATCTTCCGTAATTTCTTAACCTATGACTAAATTCTTTTTTTTACAGACAATCCTTAAGCCCTTTGCTATAATATTTCAGATTAAGATCTAGCATATTTCGCTAAAATATGGCGGAATTAGCGCGAAGAACGACCATATGTCAATAGAGACGCGCCGGGAACTCTGTTTCAGACATTATTAAGAGCACTGGCTATGCGAAATCGACTGTTTATCGAATTGTTTCTGCTTTTGATGCCGAGGGTAAGGTTCAGAGAAGTCGACACAGTCCCCGCAGTGATCGAAAGAGAACCAAAACATTCCTTGCCGGGCTGA
>VCRD01000858.1:161472-197722 GCA_006783055.1 Trinorchestia longiramus
TTTGGAGTTTTTATTTAAATAGGATATCATCTAAATGTCTACTATGTTGGTTTATACACATGCGCATTCTTTTCGTAACAGAATCCATCACTTTTCTTAGCATCTCGGGAGGAATGTTGCGAATCTCTTGAGAAATGTTCTCTTTCAAATGTTCCAAAGTACGAGGCCTATTAATGTATACTTTTGACTTTAACACGTGTGTTGCGATTGCCTAGCCGGTGCAAATCTTTACTTTGTACACATAATCACTAAAAGACTTGGAAAAAATTATAGAACCTAACCTAAGTGACCCACCGGTGGGTCGCATCGCAACAAACGTTATATTATGTCATGAGGGGGTCAAATCCCAAAGGGGTCAAATCACAAGATCTAGGAGCCCAAGGAATCCCACTTCACTCACAAAAGGTTACTGTCTGGTGCGGTATGACAAGTGAAAGGATTATTGGTCCCTATTTTTTTGAAAATTAGAATGGAGAAACTGCGACTGTAACTGGAGCTGCATATCGAAAATTCATTGAAGAATATTTAAGACCTCAAATTCAAGATGGGTATATGTGGTTTCAAAAAGATGGTGCAACAGCCCATACAGCAAAGGAATCAATTCAACTTTTGAAGACAATTTTCCCAAATCGATTAATTTCACGTTTTGGTGATATTCCTTGGGCTCCTAGATCTTGTGATTTGACCCCTTTGGATTTCTCTTTATGGGGGTATCTAAAGTCAAAAGTATACATTAATAGACCTCGTACTTTGGAACATTTGAAAGAGAACATTTCTCAAGAGATTCGCAACATTCCTCCCGAGATGCTAAGAAAAGTGATGGATTCTGTTACGAAAAGAATGCGCATATGCATAAACCAACATGGTGGACATTTAGATGATATCCTATTTAAATAAAACTCCAAAACCCTTTCTTTCGTTTGCAATTAACCCGAAGTTTTTGCATAAATTAATTCTAAACATTTCATGTGACTTTTGCCACACCCTTTATATTAGATCATCTGAGTTTCCCAAAGGAACACAAACCCCTTCCAAATTGAGAACTCAACAACAAAAGAGAACTTCTCAAAACAACAGATATGAATTCCTAGAATTTAGATCCCTCGGATGACTAGGCCGCCTGATTGTGTCTAAAGCAAACGCTAGCTTTTATCCCTTAGAAGAGCAGAAATTTGGGGACAAATACTTATGAATTTTGGATATTAGAAATTTGGACTCACTTGGCAGCTTGAATTCCTTCCCAGGTAGACGCCAGTTTGATGAGGATGCGCTCCTTGTCAATGCCAGCATCCTTGAAGAGCTCGATGAACTTGAGAGCCTTAGCAATGCTCGCCTTCTTATCGAAGCTGAGTCGGGCGTCCACTTCGATGCTGACACGGCCAGGTACAATCTTTAGGATCTCACAGCCAAACAGCACGAAGAGTTTGTCCATCGTAGCACTCAGTTGAGCCTTGGCTGAGCTGCAAGTGCCAAGAAATAAATAATAATACACTTTCAAATTGGGTCTTGGTTTACACATGGATATGTTTAACAAGTATTTAACAAACCTCACAGATGAATAGCACAAACCATTTTCCATGTGCAACATGTACTTGCGTTGAGACAAAAATTCATCAATACATAATTATACATTAACATACTTTATTCGATGTCATTCAGAGCAGTACCTCGTAAATCAAACTACATTAAAGTTTCTACACACTAGCTTCCCTCACCAGAGTTTTGAAAAAAATTGGTATCAGAAAAAATATCAAACACAGCTCATGTCTTAATTGCGCTGCTCAAAAATTGTCTTTAAAAATCTGACTGGAAATTTAACCTTAAAAATTTGCTTACTTCACTACTGACATGAGCACCTGAAGTATCTTCATAGTTTAAGAAAAATATATATTTTCAAACAACATAATTTAAAAATACTTGAAAATAATACACACAAAAACCTTGTAAATGAAATGTGCTTGCTGACCCATTAAAATAATTTTCTAATATCAGCATGAAAAATAAAAATTTACATTTTCTAAGCTATGAATGTTACTAACACATTCAAAAGTGACATACACACCATATAATAAAACACTAAAAACAGATAATATTAAAAACAATTATGCCGCAGGGACAATCTCGGGGCAGGGATATTCCACTCGGGCCGTTTTTCATAAAATAAACCAGAAAAACTGAATAAAAATCAAATCCCAAGTAGACCCAGCAACAAAGTTTGTTTCGACAGTCAGCACAACTGGTAACCGTCAGCTCCCCAGGTATTTTGACTACTAGAAGCACTACTGAAAGAGGACCTCATTAATCCAACCTGCTCTGGATGATTAAAAAGTTGCAAAATAATTCCATGAGAGCAGCTACCACTTCCAATAATACTAGCCTTGAAAAATATTCACTTGCGCTACTTTATTACTGAGATAATATTAAGATCTTTACATCTTTCTAATCTAAACTAAAAAGTTAGTGCCGCTCTCAACTGACTGATGACCACATAATTGCTTCAAAAAATAAAGATTAAGATAAAATACTACAAATACTACTCTAATAATAAAGCAGCTTCATATACTGAGTACAATTTTCCTTGAACAATGCTTCTCTAACATGGTGAGCTAACCTATCAATTTTCCTGACCAAATTTTAAGAATTCAAATTGGAACCCAAGCTGATCTTTTTTACAATTTCCAAGCCACAAACAAGATACTCATATGCCAACAAAATTTATGAATTACCTTAATTAAATTAAGGTAAAATTACAGTACATGTATCCCATATTATGATACTCATGAGTATGAAACCATCTGCACATAAACTTGCCAACACTCAGTAGCTAGAAGCACTTCTAGGAAACCTGTTTAGTGGCCTTTTGTGATCCCCAAATACTGCAAAATTTTAATATTTCCTTGAAATAATTCAATTTTTTCTTTAGAACTTCCCATTCATTAACAGCTACTGCTTAATCTTTGTTACTCATAACTTGAAAATTTTCAGAGAATACTCTATAAATTCCTATCATATCCTTCCCAGTTTTTACTTCTCACATTCATTTTCTGTTGATCAATGTTCTTTGACCACTTTTCATCCAATATTACACACAAAATACTTCTTTTCTAAAATCAGCATACCATGTCTCAAGCCACCTAATGCATTACAACTGCTTATTTACACTATTTAATCCTATTTCAAATCTGATCACTAGTTTTTCATCCAATTTCAACACAAATTAGAAATAAGTTTGAAAAATATCTGATCTCTATTGAATTATCAAAACACTAACATATAATAAGTAAAATACAATGAATTTATCATCCATTATTCATATACCTGTTTTAGTCCTATGTGAATAACATCATTATTCATATACCTGTTTTAGTCCTATGTGAATCTGAAGTTTAAAAACTGATTTAAATTTTAACAATGCACATGAAATAATAGGTAGTAAACCTGAAATTTTATGTAATATCAAATTGGTTACACTACTAAATTTGAAAATTTAGTACTAATTCTTAAATGAGAGCAGTGAATGCAACACAAAATAATTACAGAAAAAATGCAGCATAGAAAAATTTACTCCCTTCAAATGAAATTATGCACTTGTTCAGCTCTTGAGTAGAGTAAAGTGCCAGTTTGATGAAGATATAATTGAAGCAACAACTTCAAATTTCATTCGAGCTTAATGACCAGAAAAACTTACCTTCCATTCTCCTTGCCATACTTGACTGCCTCTGCTATGAGCTTGTCATACTGAGGCATGGATGCAGCTTGAAGGATGAGGGAAGGATTGGTGGTGGCATCAGTGGGCTTGTACTTCTTCATAGCTGAAAATAAACAATTGTTAAAATGTACCAACACAGTTGCTGAAATGTACCTAACAAAATTACAGAAATGTGTTTAACAAAATTGTTGATACACACCAAACACAAATGTTGAGAAGTACCTAATCAAATTCTTGAAATAACGAAGCAATTTAATAATACTGCTGAAATGCACGCAATACGATTGATGAAATATACCTAACAATTATAAAAATACTTGTATACCTAACACATTTATTGAAATATGTCTGACAGTTGCCGAAATATATTTAACACTATTTTCAAACATTCCTAACACAAAATTGAATAAAACTTATACACTATAGGTACACTTTAGTTAAGAATTGGTTACTAACCTTGTGAAATATACTTGCTTAACTGATGCAAATATTTGCAATTGGTAATGCCCATGACATTACTAAAACTGAAAGCATCACTAATTAGCATGAATGGCAACTATATATGTTATGAAAACAAACTACCTTGTCAGTCCATAAATTAATAAAAAAGTTTTAAAGTTGCTGGCCTAAACTCAAAAAACTAATATTAAATCATTTTTCTGTAGGCTTCCAGTCCTCACAACATTACAACATACACTTTCCTCAAAACATGACAACATACACTATAACACATTTCTGACAACCTACACACTACACTATAACACACATTCCTCACAACATTACAACATACACACTATACTGTAACACACATTCCTCAACATACACACTACAATAACACACATTCCTCACATTAATATATATACACACACATTTAAATAAACAATACAATCATAGAATAGAATACCTAATATTATATGCATTCATTTTTTCTTGCCTAAATTCTTACAGAAAGTAAATTCTTTTACAAAATGTTAACCAGAAGTTGGATACTTCACCAGGCTGGTATTTCAGAGCATTTCCAACAGCATTCCCTGACTTCTAAGATGGAAGCAGAACTGGTTAAGCAGGAAAGGCTTATTCATTACCTTTGCTTCAATTATGTAATTCTAGGAATCACTTATATCCCCTACTATGCATAGGATCCTACACATTTAAGAATTTTATGATGGAGCATTTTGAAAACCAATGTTGTAACATTTTATCTCAATTTTATTGTAAATGCACCACTTTTCTTCTCTTCTTTGCTGGTTTTGCTCATCATTTAATAACAGAAGTGAAATTGGAATTTGAGTTGTAAATAGCTGTGCAACAATGAAATGCTACAAAATCATATTTTGATGCTTTTTCTCCTGAGCCAATCAAGATATTGGTGCAAGCCTTATCCATAATTATAAAAAAACATTTTCATTAGAAGAAAAGCTTATAAACCATTATGAGATACATACTAGCATTAGATTTCAAAACTTCAATTTTACACCTTAATTAGTTAATTTCACGTTATTAAGAAGAAGCAACTTATCATTCCAAAACACATTACACAATTTCCATATTTTAACACGTTGACTCTAAAGTAGTACGTATGTGGACCACTTATGTTAGGTTGTGTAATTTTTTCAGATCCTTCTAGTGACTATGCGTACAAAGTGAACATTTACACCGGCCAGGCAATCGGATGTAACGTGTTAAGTTACATAGGCGCTCGAAAATACAAAGATTTTCACCAGTAGTACACATCTCGAATGCAAATACAAAATATTTATTCAGGGACCACATCTCTTCATATGAGAATGATATTAAAAGTTTACCCTCAAAATCGCCGGTGTCAGCCACCACGATGGTGTGATCTTTCAGCTGATCGAGCGACGATGCCATCCTTCCTCTCTTTACGGGTGAGTCGGACATACTGAGCAAATGACTGAGGCCGATCCTGATCTGCGCAGAAAAAAAACGCATCAATAGCATTTCGAACAAAAAAGTAAACTCGGTCTTTCATGATGAACATAGACACTCGGACTTCTGCGAACTCGACCTTATAAACTTACAAAAACACAAGGGAGATTCTGATCACCAACCACCACAAGAGCGTCAAGTTACAACTAGCGGTTGCCCAAAGTAAATATTCAGTTGCGGGCATGGCACTTGACCTTGAAACCAAAAATAGCAAATATTTAAATTATTGTAATATATAACAGCATTTAGAATACATGAGCCATTATGAAACTAAATGCTGGTAAATGTAATAAAATACATATATTTTACCTTATTTTAGCCAAAAAATGATTGTTGACATCTCTTTTTACTTCTAACATTACAAGGTGAACATGGCCCCATTAATATTTTTATTTTTAATACATTCATGAAGTACGGTAGTATCAAGGATACATGATACAATGTTAATTTTTAATTAGGTTAATAATATAGAGAAACAATTTCTATTTACTTCTATTCTGTTTTATTCTATTTCTATTTACCGTTAATTGTCTACTATATCCAATGATCTTCACTCATGTATCCGCATGAAAATCAGTGAAATCAAAAATATTTGTTTGTTTTTGATTTAGAGCTAATTCGAATACGTGTATCAATTGATTGCGTGTCATATGTGTTTATAACGATGAAATTCGGTAGAACGTTACAGACGGACGGACTCGGCTCTTATTATAGTAACTAGATCCACACGTGAAAAATCACAGTTTTTACTCAATTTTTCATTTTAATTTACCAGTGGACGCGGGCTTTTCGAAAGAGTTTCCCCATTGATGGATGTGCCTTTGGTATCCACAATCCAATGCTTACAATACATGTATACCCTACGAAATTTCCTCTTATCTAAATCCGTAGGAGCGTCTATTATACAGGATGGCCCATAAGTAAGGTACCTTTTAAAACTATTTTCAAGAAAATCACAATTCCGAAAACAATAACTCAATTTCCAAAATCTTTGGCCTTATATTGAGTGTTAGCCAGGTTACTAGTCAAACTAATTTAAAACATTTCTTTTCGCATTTTTCAATTAAAAATATCAAAGCATCATGATAAATTTCAACAGAAAAAGGTTTAAAGAAAATTTCTATTTGTAAAAATAAACCGATTGTGTATTTTGGATACCGTAATGCAAGTGAAAGGGAATTGAATTGCCACAGAAAAATAATACAATAGAATGATTTTTTGTATTTCTTAAGCTTTATCCTTGTTGCTATCAAAGCTATCGATTAGAAGAGTGTGACACACGGACAGACGGACGGACTGGTTAAATTACCGAGATAATTAAAAAGTATAATAATTCCATTCATTTGCTGACTTCCATAACTTACGTACTGGACTCCAAGGAGAAGATGGACACGTGTCAATTATTTTTTAAATTTACGAATTTAGCTTGATTCCATGATTAATCAGAAGTGTATGAAAAATTTACGCATGGTAAAATTAATGGTAAATAGGAAAATGAATATCAAATTAGCAAAGTGGCGAAGTTTCAAAACTAACAAGCGACACAATACTACGTAAAAGAGAATATCGTTCTCTTTTTTGTTATATTTCCCAACAAAAATGTGAGTATGACATATTTTGCATGAATTAGGGAAAACTAATTGCAACTATTTAATACAAGAACAAACTGATAAATTATATAAATACAGTAAACAGTTTATATGTATACGATGCAACTCCAGCAGAACTTCTTAGAGCAGTTAGTTGCTCGTAGATGTAAAATATAAATGTTCATTCTTCGGTTGCTATCAAGTCTTTGCTATATGAAGTAAAGACATCAATCACACACATACACCTCAATTGCACAAGCCATTTAAGTCACACGCACTTTCCTCATGCACAGGCATTTCAGCCACGCACGTGTACCACAATCATACACAGACACCAGCAGTTAAAGATATAGAATCAGTATGTTATAATACGGTAGGGTTCCTTGCGCAATATTTGCCGAGACGATTTTTGACTGTGCTCTTAGAGCCAACAGAAACAGGTGCTAGTTTTGTAGTCGCTGGGCCATAATTATGCAGCTCCCAGTCATTCTAATCAGTGAAAGTTACTGCTGAACACGCTCTCACAGATAAGCTTCGATACTCTGAAAGCCAACTGAGAAACCTCGAGATAGTGGAAGCGTGGAGACTATCATTCATTACTAATCTACATATCAGCTTTGATAAAAAAAACACCTACTTCGATGATGTAAATACAGTTTTAGAGTTACTACGAAGTAGATTTTTAGCTTCGGTTTTCTTCCAGATCCACATGATTTGAGTGATGATGCTATTCGAGTGATTACAAAATTTAGACCAAATCCCTCTTTCAGCATCACACTTATAAACTATTTTCAAAAATTCATAAGTGAGAAAAAGGTAATTCTTTACTAATAGCTTGATATAAATTTTGATTTTGCTCATTTAAGTGTGTAACTCAATTGTACATTCAATGTGGTAAAAATCACTTTCCTCTCAGTATACAAATGAAATACAATGCAAACCATTGCTTTTCTGAATTAAAATTTTGTCTCATCTGCTCGACAAAACAACACCCTTAATTTATAAATGCAAAGGGCCCCAACTACAAAGTGAAAGATAGCCCCTACTTTTTACTGACCGTTTTCTTTTACCGCGAACTAATTACAAGTTTTTATGAAGCAACTTTATAGAAGTAACTCTAGTTGATATACTTAGTTCCCCTGGTGTTGTGTCACAAGTAAGAGTGCATAAGACTAAAAGCGTGAAGGTGACGCCACCGCAGGCATTGTGGTGCAGGACCGCAAGATCGACCGCTAGTCGGCCTGTTGTCACGCACGGCGGTCATTAGTTCTTTGTGCTCGTTACACACGTGCAAGGCCATGGGAAGGGAGACAGGTTTCCTATCGTGGAGTAAATCATTCATTTTAGCCCCTGTTTACATGTCATTTTATCTCCACTTATTACTAATAAAAACATTTGCTGCAACCCTATGCCATTCTGTCATTACTTATCATTGCTGAGAAACAATATTTTCTGCCGCGATATGAATAATATTTTTATCTTCCTATATTTTTACCAGAGGCCTGCCTCTCTAGTAAACTGGTGTCAAAGAAACTCCGAAAATCAGCGTAACTCATTCAAGCATGAGGGGCGAGAGATGCTTTTGAAAAATATTAAGAGTACATGACATGCTAACCAGGAAAGACAAATCTTACTTCCATGAAGGAGAATCAGCAATCTTTCCAGGCATGATCACTGAAGGAGACTCGGCAATCTTTCCAGGCATGATCACTGAAGGCGAATCAGCAATCTTTCCAGGCATGATCACTGAAGGCGAATCAGCAATCTTTCCAGGCATGATCACTGAAGGCGAATCAGCAATCTTTCCAGGCATGATCACTGAAGGCGAATCAGCAATCTTTCCAGGCATGATCACTGAAGGAGAATCAGCAATTTTTCCAGGCATGATCACTGAAGGAGTCTCATACACCACTGTTCTCTGGGTGACCTTCGTGAGCAGCTGACGTCCATGCTCCAGTAGCTCTCTAACTTAAATAGAAAATCGAAGGTGTATGTAATTACGCACTCGAGCGAGCTGCGATATTCAAGTTTGCAAGCGCTTTCAACAATTTTAAAACGAACCTCGTAAAAAGCTTTATTGCAACCATAATTAAGGGAATGTGAAGGATATTCAAAATTACATAATTTTAAACTTTAGTATCGAAAGGTACACTTAGATAAAGTGTAGGTTTTGAGTACTTGTTATTCAAATGTCAATTACTTGTATATTGCTGCTCTCAAACATAATTAGTAATAAAGCGTCTTCAGCAAACCTGTTGGGATCAAAACAAATTCTATTGGGGACGCGTTAACTGTAATAATACACAACTCAGAGAAACTTACAAACACAAGTTGCGAGATCTAAGCATTCATTAATAACTAATATTTCAATCAGTCAATTTTTGATTAGCGACTAATCTCTGTACAATGAAGTCCTCGGTATCTTTATTTTACGTGGACTTCGGTGCCGGAAATAAACGACCGTACCAGCGTATGATGAGATTGCAAGTCTATTTCAACTGTATGTATTAGAGACAAAATCATCGCATTAACACCCAAAATTCTATTTCAAAACATTACTAACAATAGTAGAAAAGTGCGCTTGCTAATTAAATAGCGGGCTCGATTTGCTAGCAATTCTCAATGATGATGCGCCATTTTAAGCACAAAAAAGACTTAACTAGCGACTTAAGTGCGCCGAGAGTGGACTAGCATCGCTGGAGCATGGCAGATGAGTACACGCTCAAGATGTACTTGTTCTAACGAAAAGAATCACTCCAGGATCCAGTAATTAAACTTATTAATAAGTAATTCATCAAAGTCTTGTTCCAATTGCAGGCACTCCCACTAATATTCACTGAATAGACGCGTTCATTTCCAGAATAACGAAAAATATCGAGGAGTAAAATGGCAGAAAATAACTGAAACCAAACTAGACGCTAGCTGAACAATAAAATATTGTTGCATACTCGGCAGTAATAAGCTCGAGACACGCCTGAGTCTTGCAGCTGCATTAATGAAGGCATTCCGAACATTGATGTAAGTTGGATACATTACCGTGTCTGTCATTTTGACACTATTTCATAGCAGATATTCACTCACACAAAAATACTGGGTGAACAAAATTATTAGAGATACACGAGAGTTTTATTACTCTCAGTGCCTCCAACGCAGGGTGATGAGTAATGAAACTCACATGAAAGGTCAAACAATTAAAATTTCTGCAAACATATGACATTGCCAAACAATTTCCTAGTAGAAAAAAACAGGAGACTGAAGTTACGTAAACAGGCATATATATATATATACATGCTAAATACTTAGCATATCCAGCCTGAAGAGTAGTGCAATATATACATATTCTTTGAACTGAAATTAAAATACTATTTTTGAGTTTTATAAAACGCTAAGTCATTACACCAACGCGTAAAATAAAAGCAAGCTTCAAATCATGGATAACAGCTGCTACAATTTCCGAAAGTGAACTGTACTGAACACGCTTTAAAGTTTTCCATATGAGTAAGAAAGGTGTGCTTGAAATTATGTGTATTTACTAAATAATGAATGAACAGATACTCAAGACAGTGAAATTTTCTAGCTATGTGCTGATATTCAAGATATATATAAGTATATATATGTACTTTGTAGTTCATTAACTAACAACAAGCTAGTTCCTTAAGGCTAGTCGGAACACTATGAAACAAAGGGTGTGATAAGACCACGATTCTAGTCGACACATACTTCATTACTCCGCTGTCGTGTCATCGTTGAAACACACCAATGGCAGATAATTTAAAAAATGAGAATTTCAATATAAATTAAAACCATACCTATACGTTATTAATCTGCAGAATTACAATTTTGTTCCACTAACAGACTTTTCCTCCGGTCGAATGTATAGTTAATAGTCTCCAGGCAATCGTAACTCCAGCAACGTACTTTTACGTCGAATAGAAGATAACGATCGTCGCACGGCATCGTGCGGTTGACATGACAAAATAACACAAAAAAGGTATATTTATTGCTCTATCACCAGTTTCAACACAAGGGTGAACAGAAATAGTCTACAACAGACAAAGCACTACTGACATTGTCCACACAACACCTAACAACCAATATTTTTCACGGTGCACAAACGATACATCTCAGGAAGACGACAGCAGTACGACGAGGTACATCAATACTTCTAAGCCTAAGAGTCATGTCTCATATTAACTCATTCACAAAGGTTTTAATATTTTTTACTCCGTAACGTGGCTTCAGTTTTGCAGTATAGGGGGCTTTCATTTCAGTAGGTTAATTCAATTGCATCGCAGTTCACTTTTGTTGTTACTTTATGATCAGTTTTAGAAGTTTAATTAAAATGCTCACTCCAAGTTTCTGATTGAGTAGTGAGGTCAGGCCCAATGACAAGGCTCGGAGAAGTTACGCATTTGTTCCAAGCCAAATTGGACGAATGTTTCGCACTAATAAAATAATTATTATTTCCATCATCATTTACTGGTGAACTGGGACACAACCAGTCGGTAGAGGCGTTTTGACAGACAGAGATGATCTCGCACAGAAAAAAGCGGGAAGAGAAAAGATTATGATCGAATCAAATAGCACTCAGACAGGAATTCTCCAAAATAACGCAATGACCATCTCTTTTGAAAATTTGGTAACGTAAATAAAAGGCCTAACTAAAAATAACACCCGTCAAAAGATTCTTACGGTTAGTGCTGATGAATTTCTTAATACGAAAGATGAAGCAATAAAGCGTCCTATAGATACATGATCTAAAACAGACCCAACTAGCATAATCTCGTTAGGATAAACTAGGGTATTCTATATCTAGCATCGACCACAAGCGTGCCAAAATAATTTTTCTAATCTCCATACAGATTGATAAATTGAGTGCTGAATCTAACTTTTACTTGCGGTATCCTTCTAATCCAGGAAAAAACTAAAGCTAACGTGCGTGAATGAATCTTTGCAAAATACGTCACTTACCAAATCGGGGAGCACAGATACTTAACCTTTTTAATCACGTTATAAACAACTCATAATTCAACATTTCTTTGAGCGGCATTTTGAAAGGGGGGAACCCCATGTTTACGATATGTAATACACATGAATGTGATGCAACCAATAAATATTAAACTGATTTAAATCACAACACGTGAATTTATATTTACATTTGACAAATGAAAAGTACAGTCTGATTTTATCAATATTAAACATATTTTGAGTTCATACAAAAAAAAACAGAAAAATGCAACCATGTCACGAGTACGTAAGTTGGTTACCAGTGTCACTAATCGTGTCTGGACTTAGCACCAAAATTTAAGGTGATTTTGAGTTTTTTTTTAGCACGATGACAACAATCACTGGGAAAGTTGGTACTTTTTCTCCAGCTGGTACTTTTAATTAGACTTAATACAGTAAAAATGACATGCATGAACACAGCAGCACGTGTCTGACTGGGGTGCAAGTGAAGCCGGCGGCTTCTGAAGACGCTAGTTCTTATTTTGTCACTCAAGATCTAAGTCTCTAGCACACAATTGAAGTATAACTAACACCTACTGTCATTTTAATACGAGTAACTTCGAAACAGTAAGCGAAAATTAATGCTTTCCTCAACTACCATCGTCCACCTAAAATGCATTATAATTCACAGTGCATCTCTAGGATATATTCAAATTGAAATGCTAAAAGAATTAGTTTATTTTCGAAGTCTCAACTTTGAGCAATGAGAACTTTGATGCAAAACATAAGAAATAGACGTTATAATAAATAAATAAAATAAACCACGCGGTGAGTTGCAGAATATAAAAATTACCGCGCGATTTTCACAAGTTTCAAGTATAAAAACTGGAGGGAGAGACAAGATATTCCTCCAAGGTATAGTTCAAAGTTTGCAGCAGCTACGTGCCTAGCTACCATAATACTGGGACTGGCAGGGTTAGTTAGATGGTCCAAGCTCCATGTTCTCAGAGCCTCCCGTTATTGTCTTCTAAAAATCCTCTTCTTCAATTGTGACTTGCGAGTCCGAGTTCGTGAAGCAATTATCAGGTTTACAATATTCTTAGGCTGGGATCATAAAGAGGTTAGGCTGACATGAACAGAGGTTAGGCTGACATGAACAGAGGTTAGGCTGACATGAACAGAGGTTAGGCTGACATGAACAGAGGTTAGGCTGACATGAACAGAGGTTAGGCTGACATGAACAGAGGTTAGGCTGACATGAACAGAGGTTAGGGTGACATGAACAGAGGTTAGGCTGACATGAACAGAGGTTACACCGACATATATGAACAGATACAGAGCTCTATTTCTGTACAACAGCACGAAAAAAATTTATAATGACATGAGCGTCAAGTTTTTGCCGCTGAAATAACTTTCACAAATTATATCGCATGAACAAAGCAGAACTTCTACTCTGAAACTCGGCACATTTGAAACAAAGGTTCCTCACAATAACGCAAGAAAAATGTTTGAGTTATTAAGCTAATATCCAGGCATGCATACTTTCATTTTAACTGCCGTACAACTTTCATCCTCACGTCAGTTACAATTTTGAGGTAAAAGCGATACAGGTGATGCATCTTTCTCATTACTGAACAGCTCTTATTTATAAATTCAAAATATGAAAACTTCTCATGATCGCATGATAAATAACAGAAAGATGTTAAATATTAAATAGTGAAACATTTTGCACACTAACACAATTCGATTTCTGGAATGACAGTAACATAGGTCAATAAATATGCACCCCCAGTAATGTACATAAATGCACTTACGCACATTTTATTCATATAAAGTAAACTAATCCTTTAAGAACATGCAGCGACACTAAAATACGAAGTTTAAAGTAACTTTAAATGACGTTCAGGAAAGTAAATTTAGACAAACTATCTAACTGGATATTCTAAATTGAAGTGAGGGCGAAACAATCATACACAGCAACAGGCTGCGATTAACGGTACATCAAGATTGCGAACAAGACTACACATACAAGACAGAAAGAGAGGTGGACTGACAGTTCATAAGAGGCCTAGTAACAGACCACGTACACCTAAGGTCTGGTAACGTAACTGACACACGACATCTCCCAGCGTTCACAGAAGAAGGAAGAAAAGAATTTTTTTATTCCATTCAGGCATACATGATGTATACGATGGGTTTTAAATTCTTAATACTATTTTAATACAAGTAATCATGCTTCCAGCAAATGTGTCCGTCCATCTTGTGACTTGAGGTAGAGGCTCGTAGGAACACGTTGTGATGATTAGGAAGTTTCAGGAAATAGTCAGTTTAAGAAAAGTCAGTCAGTCGCCATCATGTTCTCTACGTCACAAGCAGAGAAAATTCGAGGGTCACATGAGGAGCGAACTGTCAAAGCCAGAGAGGCACTTGATAATACAAGCACAGATCGCGAAACACTAGGCCAAGGAGAAGCTTCTGTTCAGATGTACGAAAGTTAATTTTTTTTTCGAAATTTAACAGGCGAGATGCATACATGTGTGAAGGTCAAATGAGTGGCAAAATGTGGAAACATAAATTCAATCATTTACATGATTGGTATGTTTAAAAAAGACTACATTTTGTCAAGGCTAGAACTGTAAAACGCACCGGCAATAAAAAGGTTGATATCCAAGTCAGGACCAGAGTTTATAATTCCACACGGTAAAAATTGTTGAACTTCAAATTATGAATAGTAAAAACAAAAATTACACGCAGATATTAGATTGGGCACTTTTGATCGAGTTTTACCGTACATTCTGCCGCTTATTTTCGCATAATCGCACAAAGAATTATGCATTACAATTTTACTAGCTGTGATATCAACATAATAAAAGCTAGGCCTAAAAATCTGCGAGTCATTTCAGTAGATGGAATAAAATAAATCTAACACCTAACACACGAAACAATACCACATAATTTCATTGTCAATCAAACAAGGCATATATAAATGTATTGCTTTCTCGTTCACAATAAATTTATGCTTTACGTACATGTACAGGAGACCGAACAAAGGTTCATCGTTAGTGTAATCTTTTTGAATTATTGGAATAAATTTATTTCATCAAGTTGACATTAAAAGCTGATGAAACATCGTTCAATTCAAGGAAAAATAATCACTGATGTATACTAATGAGTTATAATTAGCAAGTAGCAACATGAAAATAACTTATTTGATAGAAAACAGCAGCACTTTTCATTACCAGTAAACTAAATCCGACCTACGTTTACATGAACAGCAAAATCAAGCTACACGTTCAAAATAATACATTCTAGAGAAAACAAAAGTTTCTACTCTCCTACGCATGGCTGAAATCAACTAAATAATTTATTCAGATCCAAACGTCCCATACTTTCCAGCATGAACAGTTCAATTAAACTGTGTGCAATCGACAAGAACTCTTTATACAAAGGGAAAATTTTTGAGCATACTCCGAGCAATTTTCTCATGTGGTCTGTAAGAAACAATTTTAAACTCGTGATGTAGTCTTCGATGTTGACAGGTCGTTGTGACTGCCCTCTTGGTGGTGACGTAAACAAGTCTTGACGAAATAAAGCCGCAGTGGTCTCGCTGTTTCAACTATAAAACGATTTATATAAAATGAAATGCCTTCAGGCTTTCCTTCACCATTTTTAAAATGACTGGGAAGATAAAAAAAGGCGATAACGCAATGTTCACAAAAAAGTGAAGTATCATATAAAATGAAACTATTTCATTTTAATTTAACGCAATGAAAATGCAAGTACAATTAACCTATGGGCACAATAATTGTGAATATATTAAATATATTCATATACATGTACATGATATCTGAATAATCAGCCCAATGAGCGAATAATACCAATTCCGAAGATTATAAAGAATAATCAACAATTTCAAGTTGAATGTAACGGACCTTATCAAGAAATTGGTGTGAACTTGCAAGACACTAACCCTACAGGCTTTACGAATATAAGTAGTTGAGACGAATATCAGGCCAATGCAAGGTGAACCTTCATTTTCACGGTCCTAGCAAGTTGAGTGTCAAGTTACAGAAGCTAGCATTGCAAGATACAGTATGCACAGCTCGCTTACTGCTTTAATAGCACTTGTACTTAGTTCAACAATTTCAGCATCCCATGCGTGCAATTTGTTTTACGCAATAGCTCACCTTATTACTGTTAATTATAATCTGGATGAAAAATGGACATTATAAATATATATATATATATATCATACTTGGCAAATTTTTGAGATGCCTCATACATGTAAGATATTAAACCTGTTATCAATTTTATTATTGCCGAGTATTCCAAAATGATTAGAGTAGTACCTATGGATTGTCAATGATGATGAGGATGGTGATATACCAAGCAAGAAGAGGAGTACGCAAGCTCATAAAATTGCTGCTTTTATACAAAAAAATGTGTACATTCTGATACGTAAAATGCTACAAATCCATACCAAATTGCACTTCATTCGCGTTAGATGTCACCTTTTATACATATTTAAGCAGAGCATCTGAATATAGGACACAAAGTTTAAAACTAAAGCCAAATCAGCTATGTAGAATTCCCTGCGTGTTGGAGACAACTAGTTTAAAATATCTACTTCATCCGCTACATCATGCACTTGTTTCACGTTATGATTGCAAAAAAAGAACTAAAAACAACCAAAAATTAGAATGTTTTCGGGAAGGCCTCATTGTTCGTGAGCGAAATGCAGAGTTAGTGGTAAAAAACAAGGACGGGAACAAGTTGTTTTCTATACATACAAAAATATCGAAAATCAGGAATGAAGTTGCAAGTAAACGACGGTAAAATTCTTGGCCAGGAGGCCTAGTCATAAAGAAGATTGGTACTGCACCATGGGCGGAGGCGGGGCTTTAGTAGAGGGCGGCTGGGCGGTTGTGCGAGGTCGCAGTGGCACTTCCAGAGGCGGCCACTGTTTGTCCGAGGAAAGCGTGTGTTCTATACTCAAAAACTTTTTCTTAGATTTTTCGATGTTATGGCATTTTGGACGAATTTTTCGATATATCAGATAATCCACAATAAAATGTTCGATTATTACCGCCAGGATTGAGTTGATAATAGCAAAAATGACAATCAAGTACCTAAAGAAGACAGCACTTGAATCATCAGCAGGAGGCATGACAAGTTCAAGCCAGTCTATGAGGATCTGGCCGGGCCAAATCGTGATATAAACACTTAATAGAGTCATGATGACCAGTGAGCCGCACAATAATCTGTTGGTGTACAGAGGCTGTCGATAAGGAGGACCTCTTGAGAAGACAACGGCCAGAATGATGTACTGGAACTGAGACACCGAGAAAACGGCATAATTTTCGTGGCCTGCCAGAATATCTTCGTCGGCTGTGGCATTGAAGGGGATGTACCAAGATTGTTCTTGAACGTAAAAGAAACAAATTGTTTGAAAGGCGATCACTAGAGCCATGTGAAGCAGCAAGGACAAAATCGGTGTTACAGACATGAGAGAAGCAGGCGGAGAAGTTGGATGCAAGTTACCCTTGTACGAGTGGGTTCTTCCAAAGAAAATAGCGAATACAGTAATTAGAAACAAATCAATGTACAGGTACTGAAAATCCGTCAAATTGCTGTCGATGGAATAGAGAATCATGATTGACACGAACTGCGTAAGCGAATAGGCTGCCATGTATTTGAAGACACCAAAGCTGGTGACGAGGGCGGTTCTACCTTCCTTGATGATTGTTGGCACGCAAGATATGTTAGGATCCTTGGAAGTGAAAGGTGAGGCAACCGATGCCTCTGCCTCAGATAGCGAGATTCCTGCATGTGCTGCTTTCAGTGCCCCACAGTCGTTGGCTCCATCACCACACATGCCTGTACGACGACAAGAAAAGGTAGTGCACCAAGTGTTCACATCATTCAGGTTACTTATAAAGATATCAGGATGTTGAGGATACTTAGGATGGTAAGGATATTAAGGATACAAGGATATTAAGGATACAAGGATATTAAGGATACAAAGATATTAAGGATACAAAGATATTAAGATACAAGAAGTTTTTAAATAGTCGGAAAGACGTCAGAATTCAGAAGAAATATTGAAATTTCTTTATATCTAACTGAAATGACATCTCATCGATTCATCATATAAGTATAGCAGAAGAGTAGTCACCTGAGAATACAAGGTGATATAACTAGATTCCACTCAAAAACTAAAAAATAGATAAAAAGAACAACTGAATGCATCATGAGAAGTATACCTGATCAAAATTAGACGAAGTAAAGCAGAGTCATGGAAAAAGTGGCATCTTAAACGCAAAGTAAAACTCTACTCCCTAGAAGTTATTCAAGCTTTATTTTTCAGTACATTCAATGTTTCGTCATACTCTATCAACACTGTGAGCGTAAATATACTCCGCATATTTCAGACTTACAATTTACCATATTTCCCCCATTTCCTGCGCCCGAATTTTCCCCAAACAACGAATAACTTTTTATCACCCACAAAGCACTCTAGCAGACGCACACTATTCTTTATTTTTGAAAACGCCTTTTTCTCAACCTTCACTGGAGTCCGTGCCTTCACTTACCCACATAGTACCCTAGCCCCTGCAAGTGGGTGACCAGTTGCTGCTTTTGGTCAGGCTTCATCCTCGCGAAGACGGCACCGCGCACCAGCACGTGACTGAGTAGCTCCTCATGATCCTCCTGAATGAGGGCCCAGCTGTCACCGTCTACTGCCACCAGGGTGCGTCCAGGCGCTGGCTCCTGCATCTCCACCGACACCGTACCGTTCTGCTTGCTCGTTACAGGACCCTGAGGAGAACAAAAATACGACTTAATGGATCTTGTTAAATACTTATTTTGGTTAACTATTATATAAAAGAGCTGTGCCTGCGGAGACTGCACTGTTCCATTAATGGGTTAAAGAGGAGTGATTCGGCCAGTTTAATGCATTTAGATTTAAATAACTGTTCAATAATTAGATGCATACGTGTTCAAAGGTCTATAAAAATATAAACCTTCACATGTAGGCGTAAATTCACTATAAAAATAAAAGAACAGCAGAAAATGGCTTACAGGCTACAGCTATTCTGTTTTCATGTATGTTTAAGTTGTAAGCAAGGAGCGAAAACTAAAGTACAATGAAATGTTCTAACAGGTAACATGTTGAGCAAGCTGATTAGTTGGAACAACAACAACAACAAATGTAATTAACCCTTTAGCGACCCATTTTTTTTCTAGTTTCTACATTTAAGTTCACAAATACCGTCTGTACACTGATGCAATGAAGCATGCTGAGAGCTAGGCAGCCAAAAGAACGACGCTGTGACATGCCGAAGCGTTCAAACCTAGTAGCAACCTCATATTGTTCACTGTTTAATTATTAGAACAATTCTCCCAAAGACCGTGAAAGGCGACCGAATAGTCCACTTGGTCGCTAAAGGGTTAAATAGTCTAAAGGCACAAAGTATGAAAATAAAACTTCAGGATACCTTCGTAAGTAAGAGCACTCACGGAAATTTTAACAGGAGTGGTGGGCTCGTAGCTTAGGTCCATGTCTTCAGTTTCCCTGAGCTGCACCACAGTGTCTTCACGCCCTACCAGCCCGCACTCCCTTGCCACGCTCAGCGCTGTCAGCAGGTTGTCTCCTGCAGGGTAACACCACAGAAAGTTCTTGGTTCATGAAGAAAAAAAAGGAAATGAGCTTGAAAAGATTCTGTCCGTGTGGAGAACTCGATGAACTGTTCAGTCGAACTGTTCGACTCGATGAATTGTTATGGATGGGTGTTACTTACTTCGTAAATTAGGTTAGCTTTATGAGGGCTTCATAAGAGTAATTACTGATCATGAAGAATCAAAACAATTCCTTCGACCGTCAAAGATCCTCTCAGACCAAAAAGTTGAAAGGAGTAAACTGTAGAAATAGAAGTGATTACCCGAGCAGGAGTTCACTGATATGACATGTCGGCCATTTCTCAATGAAAACGAGGCCTACATCTCTGACGAAAAACCACATCAGATTCGTACAATTAGCTTCGCTGAATCCTCGATTTTTATCTCGTACGTAGATTGAAACATAGCCATATCATTTAAGGAAGTCAATTAGATGTCACACAATGTTTTACATAGAAAGGCTTTGAAATCCTGCACAAACTAAATCTCCAAATATGCTGAAAAACAATTACTTTAAGCGAAATTTCATTGTGAATAAAACTCTTAACTACAATAAGTAATACAAAACAGATGAAAACGCTAATAACAAAAATCAAAAACAATAATGTGGACTAGACTCAAAATAATAAATAATAAACAACGTTTCAATCAAATGTGGAACAATAACGAATCATGCACAACAAATGCTAGAATACTGGGGAGTAATGAACAAATCAAGAGTGGGTGTCATCCCGCTGCCGACATGGTTGACGCGGCTAGAAATACGGCATGGGACTTGGGTAAACAACCGAATAATTATCGAAGTAATTATCCGACCCAAGAATGGGCCAGAAGGTTCGTTCCTATAGCCTCATTCTATTCTATTCTATTCTATTCTACTGGGACAGAGTAGAGCTCTGGGACACCGGTGCATGCCACCTAGTCCGCACCTGTCACCATGATTGTGCGGATGTTGGCTTGCTTGAGTTGATCAATGATGGCGCAGGTCTCTGGCTTGAGTCTGTTCTCCATGACGAGTAGTCCTACGAACTGCAGGTTACACTCCAGCTCCTCGCGGTCAATCTGAACAACACATTAGATTATTTGTTTATGAGCGTTTGGTGCTCAGAGTCACGGTCAGTCGTTTTCATAATGATTACCTGACCATCTAAAATGATAAATACCGGAAAAATTATGAAGCTATGAAAAGTATCAAGCGCACCATTCCTTGAACAGTGCATCAGTCGTCTGTTTCTGCTTCTTATAGTATAGCGTTTTAAACTCTTAGTTTTATAGGAAACATTAAAAGTGAATGAAATTCTTCCTTTTTAACACCTGTACATGTTCTGAGCCCCATGCAAATGATGACAACTTTCAACGCTTGCAGCATAAAGATAAGAGTAGCATAGCAATGTTAAAAAGCCTTTTGTGAATATGAATTAATTGGTAAAAAAGTAAAGATATTTGTTTTCAAACTTACAATCTATGCTTTGGTAAATATAGGTATGCCAATTTCAGAATAGCATTCAATGTTTTAGTTTATGCAAACATTAAACTTTCCAACCAAGACTTTATTAAAACATAGAACACATATGAAGAATGATAAAGATGGAATGTGAAAGTTTTAAATAAATTCCTAATGAATCTTAACTTAACCGCCAATTTTTGGCTGCATTTATTTTTAGCTGAATCAAAAACAATGTGTGTGACATATTGGGATTCGTTGTGTTCGTGCACCTAACATTCAGAGGCGCGGTATTATGGTGGTCTGTAATGACGATAGAAATTATGTGAGTACCGAAATTTCTTACACTCTAAAACGAGTCGTGAATAAGAAGTCTGTTAATATGTCACACTAAATCATTCAGCCATTTTACCGGCCTTTTTGCGGGTAACAACCGCCTGCGTTGACAAGCATTCCGTTCAAATTGTTTTGAGCATAAAAATAACGTGGTTAAAGGTAAACCTTTTGAATTTTATGGTAAGCCATGGTGACTGCCCGGTGAGCGAGGGCAAGCACTCTGAAGCCCCGGTCTGTGTACGACCGCAGCTCCACGTTGAAGTTGCAGGGCACGGACTCGGGCGTCGACAACGAAGCGATTTTCTGCGACAAATGACAAGGTATTTCTTGGAAAATCTCCTCTCGTAGTCAATGATTGGCATCGAGCTGAATTTTCTACGACAAATGACAAGATATTGCTAGAAAAAACTTCATTGTTGATGAGTTTTGTGCGACAAGTGACGGGTATATCGCTAAGAGGAATCTTACTTTATAACTGATAATTTACATCGTACTAAAGTTGGTAAGTTAAGTGCATATATTAAAGACAGATATACTTCTGAAGCTATGAGGATCGCAAAGGCAGAAAAACTACCCCTCTAAAGTTTTCTAATGTTATGCATGAGCTTAATGTAAGATAATTGAATGTTATACTTTATTACGGTCACTAAATTTCTAAAAGATGAATTCATTCAAGTGAGAATTTTCTTATATAAAGGCATAAACTAATGTTAATAAAAATAATTTTTAGCTATACAAAATAGAATCTTTCGAGATGAAAAACATTAACTTGGATGAAGTTCTGCGTCTTCATCTGCTTATCTGAGAGGATACTCGCGCTACACGTGTCAAATCTTCCATGAAAGTAGCTCATCAAAAGAAACGAAATTCAATTTCTCAGCTTCAGCTGAAAAAATTTTTTAATTAATTTATTGTAGGTCAAACATTCATCTCTACCAATTACTGCGATATTAACACACTAACGTAAGCCAATCAAGGCGACAAATTAAAGCCGCCACGACAAACAGGAAGTAGGGAAAAAATATTCGTACCTCAGGTGAACCCTTGCAGTAGACGTCCCAGTGCTTGTCACCCAACCTTTTGGTCACAACGGACATCCTCTGAAGACTTGACTCGAATGGAAATTGGCGAAGGATGCCAATCTCGAGTGGTGTTGTTTCTTCCTGAGGGATTATTAGAATGAACAATTGATCAGGGAGTGAATTCTGGAGCAATCTCAAAACTGTAACCAACTCAAAAAGAGAATACAAGCTTCCCAATGTCAATGACAATGCTTCTAGAATTTGTAACACGTAAAAACTCAAAAAAAATTATGCTAGCTTAAAATGAACTAGAAACCCAATAGGGGAGTAATGCTGCATAATACGCAACCGAACAATTACAACCTCGAACAAACAACTTACCTATCAGCTAAAAATAAAATAAAAACCCAATAGAGGAATAAGATAGAATAGCATTTTCACTTTTAAATAGAAACTGACATCGCTGTCGGTGAGTCCAGGAGGTGGAGGAGGCCGGACGGTGGTGGGCATCATCATGTCGTACTTGCTGGTGTCGTCCTGGCCAGGCTCATGCAACTCCCACCCTGTGCTCTCGAACATCCGTAGCTCCAGAGGCTCTCCCATCTGCACCGGCATCAATGATGTTCAGCAAATATTGCTATTTTTATTCACATTAACCGGTGTGCACTGATGTAAAACGATTTTCAACAACAAATATTGACATTTTTATCTTCATTATGTGGTTTGTATTCGGTGTAAGCGTTTTCGAACAAGAAATTTTAACACTTTTATTCTTAACAGTCCGCTTTCATTTTATGCACACGATTTCTAGACCCCGCACAGGAAAAAGTAATGTTTGCCTTAAAATAACAAACTAAAATTATAAAGCATCTCGGGACTATCCTGTAACGTCAGGGTAAGAAATGCGTTCTGAGTAATGTTCAATTATCCACGAATATTTGTTGCGTTAATTATGTAGGCAAGTTGAAGCTACAACCAGATGTTTCACCAGAAATGATATTACTAGAAGAGAAAGGAAAAAATTATTTAGATAAAGAATTTAAATAAAGTTCATGAAGCTCATCTTCAAGAAGAATGAGTTTAGAAACGTACTATGCTTTCCGTATGGACTTTGTATTTAGAAACTGAAAATACTGTCCACGAAAAAAAGCAGCGTTACCGCACATCCCGACGTGTGAGTAGGATTGTGGAGTCAGAGGAATATTTTGCTACTCCGATTCCACCCACTTAGAATTAAGTGACTTCAACTCCATCCACTTAGAATTAAGTGACTTCGACGCCATCGATTTAGAATTTAGTGACTTCGACTCCATCGATTTAGAATTAAGTGACTTCAACTCCAACCACTTAGAATTAAGCGACTTCAACTCCAACCACTTAGAATTTATTGACTTCGACTCCATCGATTTAGAATTTAGTGACTTCGACTCCATCCATTTAGAATTAAGTGACTTCAACTCCATCCATTTAGAATTATGCAACTCTGACTCCACCATACCTGCAAAATTAACTCCAATTCCCCCTTAAAACATGCGATTCCACCGAATCTGACTCCAGAACACTGCATGTGGGTGTGTCATTTTTGTTATATTCTATCTAGCCAAACCATAAGGCTACATAGGGCTAGCACCTCAATGGTTTGCCTCAAAATACTTCTACAATTCTGTTGTAAAAGAATTTCGTACTGCAGAGATAATTCTCGCTCCATTTAAACATGCAAATAGAGACCATTACAACTGAAGGTTTTCTTCTATCCTAACACACACTGGAAACACCAGGGCGTCTCCTAGTAGACGTGAAGGCTGTGTTGAGGCTGTTGCTCATCCTGTACATTCAGCTGTGTAATGAGAGTATAATAACGAATGTCTTAATCATCACGGATACTTCGTTATGCGATCGAAATTTATTCAGGCCCTTGGTATATATTGCAGCGAATATTTTGTAATTGAAAAACAAAAAGATACGCGCTTCTCACAGGAAGCTTGAATGAATTGGAAGCATCAGCTGATGCAAGATAACTTTCATATTTTGGAAAGTAAGAGAAACTTTCTCCACGCTCTGATGTCTTTTACGGAAACTGTCGTAACTGAAACAGGATATACAGTGTTATTATTTACTATAATTTATTCGTTTCTTTTGCATATTCTTAGTTTACGCATGTGTGTGAAAATATAGTAGAATAGAATAGAATGAGGCTATAGGAACGAACCTTCTGGCCCATTCTTGGGTCGGATAATTACTTCGATAATTATTCGGTTGTTTACCCAAGTCCCATGCCGTATTTCTAGCCGCGTCAACCATGTCGGCAGCGGGATTCGAACCCGGGTCTTCCCGCTCGAAAGCAGATTCGCTCACCAGTCGACCAAGCTGGTGTCGTGGTATCGGTATATCCCATTTTTGTTCACAAGAAATTTAATGAATCGGAATGCTTTTAAAATAAAGCATTTTTCCCCCCACTGTATTACAGAGAACACAATATTCTTTGTTCCTTATAACAATAAATTCTAAATTTACGATACTAAATGCGAAGCCCAAAAACGATTACTTAGCATAGGAACAGCAACTCCTCAAGCGTTTTTTTATATTTTTGTCCAAAGCCTAAAGCTGTACTCTATGAAAATCATGCTACACTCACAATATTATGTTCAAAACTGCAAATGAGCTGAAATACAGGGTGCAGCAACATAACTTCCTTTTTCCAAAGCCCTTTGCTTTGAAAACGAGGAAGTCATGTTGCCGCACTCTGTACGACAGAGCGCTCACCACAACAGAAGGTGAAAGCGTAACCTCGCAAGAATACCTCAACAAGAAGCTGACCTGCATCATGTTGATGATGGTGATGGAGTGACAAGACGCCATGGCATAGAGCAGGTGGTCGTTCGGCATGGTAGACGGGTCCTCTATCAGGGAGCCCAGCAACAAGCCTCCGTGAGACGTCAGAGACATGGCCCTTTTTAGGTCTCCTTCAGGACCTTCATCGCTTCTGCCAAAAACATACTTGTTGTTATGTGCTTTTTAGGAGATAGATGTAATCGTGAGAGACATATTAATTTCGCAAAAAGAATCGAACAACCCTTTTGGTTATTGCGGTAGCAGATGACTGACAGAAACTGATCATTCATTAAGAGATATATTAACAATGAAAATTATATCATCTAGACGTTCATTAAATGAAAGAGGACGTGGATCACCTAGTCTGCTGATGCGGAGTGCTGGTGGTGGTTGAGGATGCAGATTTGCTGCTCTTGCGGACACTGCCTCGTATGTCTACTCTGCCTAGGACGGGTATTACTCCGCGTAGGTCCAGACCGTCCTCCGTCAGTGTGCCCGTCTGTAAGAATTAAATTTTAATGAAGTGTATAAATTAGATAACAATTTAGTCACATCAAAAACCGACAGTATTTTTGTGATGTACTTACAGCTGGAACTGAATTAAGGCGAGTGCGAAGAAAATTCTTGAGCATAAAATTACCATTTTATTTATCAGCCCTCTCAGTACGGATGAAGACTAAAGTCTATATTAACTTCAAAGGTATTTTTTAGGTTACTTGGGTATCAATAGTTACTTTTTTTAAAACAACCCCTGATCTGTTGCCTAGACGTAGTTCGCTGCAATGTGGCACTTGGAGCCCCTTAATAATTATTTCTTACGTACTCATTCATACTCGTTCCCGTATATTCGGAGATGACACGAAGAGGTTAACGATCAAAACCCTGTTATTTTCTAACTTCACTGCCAAAACAGGGTACAAAACTGTATTATTTCACCGGAAAAAGTTATCCCTCAAAGATATTTAAAAAGACGAGAAAAGATAGTATTTCGATTTGTACGACAAGTTATAGTTAAGCAATAGGCTTTTCCACAGCCTAAACTTCTATTCAGCTTTCATTTTCATAGGCTTTACAATTTGTCCAGTTACAATCCAAATATTTTCAAGCTTGTAGCAAATTCATACTTTGTTCAATGATAGAATATATTCGAAGTCAATTCATTCAAACAAATATTCACAATTACCATCTTAAGTTTATTTTCTGAGCAAAATTTTTGAGTAACGGAACACAAAATGAGTGCTCTAATACCTGACTCATTTACCTATTTAGTAGAAGAACAAATCATCGAGATATTTCGAAGTCCCGATTTCTGTACTTTTGAAGCTACATTTTCATCATAGTCCAGCGTACGATTATCAAAATAACTAGTAAAAAGAATCACAAGTGCAATTAATTCAGTAGATTGCTTAAGATAAACTATTTTTGAAATAATACCTTACTTCAAAGCCCCCTACCATTAGTTGATGAGAGGCATGCTAACTGCAGAGGTATGTATACTCGTAGTTTAAAATTTAAGTGACGTTTACTTTTTTGAAAAAGTGACTTCAGTTAACCGAGTTTAGCACCAGTTGAAATCAGTTACCTTGTCAAAGCAGAAGCAGTTGAGTACTCCACTGATGTTGACAGTGCGAGGCGAGATGCAGAAGATGCGTTCACTCTTCAGACGTCTCAGGGCATACAAAATACCCACCTGAAACCAACGAATGATTTAATAACATCAATGCGCGGTCGATAGTTATATAAAACTTTCAATACGCAACTAAATGCAAAGCTAGAATATGATTTAATTGACTCTGTTCTATTTCGAAAGAAAATTTAGTTTAAACATAACCGAGTGCACAGAAATAATAAAATTACTACAAGATTTTGAACTGACGTCACCGAATGTCAATCGTCCATACTGCACTGTGTAACAACAATATTTTATAGAAATGAAATAAAAATGCACATACGTCAACATTAAGAACGCTCCAAAATATTTTTATTTTAAATAACTTTAACTCTGAGTTGAGCCACTGATTAAAAATTTATGAAATAAAATACATGTTCTGGCTAAACTGCAATGCATATGAAATATTTATACATGATGCTAGAGAAGTCGCAAAACTTATAATTAATAATTGACAATATAATGTTGTAAAAAGTATGATTACAGATAAGAACAAATGCTTTCATGGCAAAAATGTCTGAATAAGAGAGAGCTACTTACTCTGCTCAACAGAAATATCTAATCATCTAAGATTCACCGGAAAAATTAATGATCTATATTTTACTTAATTTTAGACGAAAGATCACAGTACATATTTACGTTACTCATTCATTTACGTTACGTTTTTTTACGTTACACTCATTTTATGAATTGAATTAATGCACCTATAGAAGTTTTAGAATAGAATCAAATAAAATGAGGCTATAGGAACGAACCATCTGGCCCATTCTTGGGTCGGATAATTACTTCGATAATTATTTGGTTGTTTACCCAAGTCCCATGCCGTATTTCTAGCCGCGTCAACCATGTCGGCAGCGGGATAATGCAATTAAATTTATTTTTGAGTAGTCGGCCATGAAGATCGTAGTGTAGTTGGATTTCTTTTAACCACTGACAAATTCAGTCAAGTACTCTGAACCATCAACATCGAATGCTGTCACGAGTAGAGTGAGTGAGCTGGGCTTCGACTATTCTAGCTGCTATGAGACCTAATTTAATCCGTCTATATTTTGTTTTAACTAAACTAATAAAAGAATTAGAGTCCCAGACTTACAGTCATGGCCATGGGCAGCGCTGGGGGTATGACAATGGTGATGAGGTCCAGGGAGTCCAGTGCGATGTTACGGACAGACACTCCCCGCATGTACTGCATCACGTAAAAATTACCCATTATATTTGATCTTGTTCTTACACTTCGGATCATATGTCTTATAATAAATTTTACTCAAGAACAAGCAATAAAAATCCTCCAATGCACAGAAAGAAAATAAACAAAAAGAAATGCTGGGCTAAGAACATCATACTTTAGAGCAAAAAGAGCTGTAGGGGGCGCGGAGGGCGAACTTCTCAAATGCATTGAAAAGTATTAATTTTGTATAATCAGGAAAAAATTTTTGCCCCGTTCTCGTATTATTTTAGTAAAAAAGAATACATGCGATGTTAGTGTAAAATTAATAGGAGCCTTCTTTGCACGTAATATTTGTTGACACATTCAAAGTAACGAATTAATTATGAATATGACTTCGCTTGAAAGCCTTTGAGAAAATGATATTCTACGAGTAGATAAAGCAAAACTTGATTCATGTTGAATTGATCACGAGTTTGCTCAAATTTTCAAGTAATACCATATGTTTATTTATATAAGTTAATTAGTTAAGTCTAGAGACAAATAACGACTTACATGTGATTTAGGAGATTAATTAATTTTTCCAATTAAAAAAGGCCTGAATTTAAAATACCTGCTAAAACAACAATACCATCAATTATATTTTCATGAAACATATGTCTTATAAAATATCCTCGTTCTGCGAGATGGTTCTTTCTTGCTGACAAAATATATTCCAGTTACGCAGTACGAGTCAATAAATTTCATTTTTGCAAATGTACTCGTATGATAAATCGTTGAATTGTCACTCTTGTTGTTGACAGACGGCATTAAAGCTAATTTTCTATGGCAAAATCTCCGAAGTAAATTTACAATTTACATATAAAACCTTCGTAAGTAAAGAACCCTAACAGCATAAAAAGTTACCTTCGTTATGACAGTGTAGATGAAGCCAAAAGATGCGATGACGACCAACACGAGGACGAACTTATACGAGTCTTGCTGAAATTTGAAATCCACAGGTGGCGGATACATGATGCTGCGCACCAGCGACCCTTTGTTGGTGCTGAAGCTCGTCCTAACGACCACAGCCCTCACACGCTCCCCTCCATAGAATCTCGTCTGAATCACCTCGGTGCCGCAGTACAGGGTATGCTTCGAGTGCTCCTGAAAATACATATAAAAATGTGTTGCAAATCTCTGCGGAACGTAACGTAAAACGAATACTAAAACAGAGATAATTTTGTGCTGCGTGATGTAGTAAGTCATTGATGAACAAACCTAGTTGTATAACTGAATGCTAGAGTTCCATATTGAGAGCTTTTGGCGAACAAGTTCACATGATTAGGTATTGTAGTGTTCGACGATTGCAGCGCTTGAGAATTGGAGTTTCTTGGTTTACCAACCTTGTAATAGAGAGCTTTCAAGGAAGAGTTTAACACTTGAAGATTTTTATTTTACTAACTCTGTCAGAGAACAGAGTATTTGAGGGAGAATTTGACAATTGATGATTCTTGCTTTACTCACTTCGTCCGAGAACAGAGTATTGGAGTGAGAGTGTGACAGTTCAAGGCTGACCAACCTTGCCAGAGAACAGGACATTAAAGAGAGAACTTAACATTTCGAAGTTCTTGCTTTACCGACCTTGTCAGAGAACTGATTGTTGGTGCGTCCAACGATGGGTGTTTTGGTGACAGGCACACTCTCTCCAGTGAGCATGGACTCGTTGACGATGGCATTACCCTGGAGGAGCACAGCATCGCACTGCATCATGCAGCCTTGCGCAGGCACAAGCAGAACATCCCCAGGCACAAGCTGTTCAGACGGGATTGCCTCAGCCTGGCCGTTCTCACGCAGCACCTGCGTTTCAGGAATGTTCAGTGGTTACTGACGGCCAGAACTTTTTGTCAGGCGAGTAGAAATAAAAGTACTCGATGCCTCGATTTTGGACACTAAAGGTGAGGCAGGTTATGTAAAGCTGGCAGACCGGAGTAACGTGTATGAATAGAAACTGAGAAAAAAGTACTTATTCCTGAATCAATGACAATAGGATAAATGGCTAGCTACGTTCGTGATGCACAGAAATGATGTCCATGAAGACTCAGGCAGCTTTAAGCTGCACATGAAGCCTTAAACGATGAAATGGTGGAAACACTTGGGACACAGAACAACTGCGAAACACTATTCTTTCGTTTGCTGTCGGTGCGACATAAATCATAGCACTGCAAGTATGTTAGCGCAGGAATATTTCTTATGACCATTACATATCATCTACATTTCAAACATTTTTTATAAGAGGCTTAAACAATGTACGAGAAACTTTTCGGAAAATTATTACTTTGTATTATCCTATTAAAGTATTGAATTAGGACTGGTCAGAAAAGCACTCTGGCCAATAAAGATCCTCTCGTATGAAAAAAATTAAAGTGACTAGAAAAATGGCAATTGTGCTCGACCATGTGTTCGCCGATGTTATACATCTGCTATCTCACTGAAAATGAAGAATGAATACTAAGGCTAACATTACCTACAAATTCACACTCACAACAGATTCCTAAAACTATTCTCGTTAACTTACTATTCATTCATCTTTTAATAGCTAAATCATGTTCTAATTTGCAAAATGTTAAAATATACTAGCAATTATATAAAAGTAGTACATCTACTTCCATTCATCTCCCTGAAATGCTAGTCATTTTTATAGAATACATTTTCCGTTGATTTCACTGAAGCAAATATTTTATTCATGATGCATTATAATACCTGCTTAAGATGAATACAAATAATGTGATAAGGATTGTCGTGCAAAACGGGATTAGGTTTGTAAAATATCTTCATACCACGTACACAAAGCGAAAAAATAAAACACGAAATGATTCTCAGGTTAGCAGATCTAACCTCGACTGAGTCGCTGCTCTGGATGGTCTTGCTGAGCGTAACTTGGTTGACGTGCATCTGGTACACCTCAGTGACGAGGGATATTACTGACGTGACCACGATCACGGTAGCATAGTAGACGTATTCGTCGCTGAACCACAAGACAACAGAAAATGCCTGCAATGAACATAAAGTTCCGGGTTACTTCGAAGTACTAATTGCACTCTAAAATATTATGTATCGTGTTTTTCGAACTGTGTAACTTAAAATAATGAAATTATGATCCCCCAAAAGTTTGTTTCATATCATATCATGTTATTTTATTAGCAACTACATTGACACGAAGACAAAATAGAAGGTCAGATATTGAACAGAAAATTCCGACTTTCTACCTTTCAAATTTGAGTAAAAAGACATGTTAATACGACTTCCTGTAGGCATAAGCTTATAAATATAATTTAATAAAACATGGTTATTTTGAGCTCATAAACGTGTATGCTAAACTTATATTCATGAAAAATTACCTAGAAGTTTAAAATTTCAAGGCGATGACTTCCAAAACACTGCACTACAGTAGATCCAATGAAAGATGTGGGCAATAAACATACGATCACAAAAACTCATTCGTGGGTAATAATTAAAATTGGAATCATGACAAATCTTCATTATTTAGGTTAACAGTTACTCGAGACATCAAGAAACTAACTTCTGAAAATGTTTAAAGTCTCGACATGGTTGCACTTCCGAGAAGAAAATTAAGTCACAAAAGTACGCTTTTTGTATTCTGAACTTAAGCTAAGAACACAACACCTGAGTCAGCCAAAATGTAAACAGGATTTTGCAGTTAAAAACAACTTTCCTGGATCACCATTCCTAACTCGTTCTATAATATGAAAACGTCGGCAGTTAACATCAACCTTACATCTAGTGAAGTTGAATGCTATTGGCGACTGCAGCATCACTGCTGAGATCACTTTTCTTGTGCTGGTTAAACTAGGAAAATACTAATAATTAATGACTTTAGTCAAGGTGTAAAATAAGCACACTTTTAAATACCAGAAAACGTTTTCTGAAACCTGTATTTCGATCAGCGAAGCGTAATTTGAAATACTTATTTGAGTAACTGGTACCGTGAATTAAAAAAAAACTTGAACATCTTCATACGAAAACACTCCAGATTGTAAACTTTGCTTTAAATGTACTTCGAAAGAATCATAGGATCTACAAATTCATTACTTATACATACATACATTACCCAATCCTTAAACGGCTAGAAATTATAGTAAACTTGGCACCGACTAAACAAGTCAATAAAAACTCGATCAATTTTCACCTGGAAGATGTAGAACGGATTGAGAGCCTCCTTGAAGAGCAGCTTGATGACAGGGGTGACGGGCACGTGGATGTCGTTGGAGCCGTACACGATGCGGCGACGCGCTTGTTCTTGCCATGACAGACCCGCGTATGTGTGTAGGTAGCTCGTTGGGTGCTGCTCAGGACAGAGGCGTCACGAATTTCAGATATACAGTGTACGTAGGTATGAAATTACCTGATATTATTTCACAATTAATACTCCGTGAATCTCTACCTAATGTATGAAAGAAGCACGAGGAGACCTTTGTAATGAATGTACTTGCTCTTCTGTTCTTATATAGAGTGTACGTAGGCATGAAATTAATATTATTTTACAATTAATACTCCATGAATCTCTACCCAATGTAAGAAAGAAGCACGAGGAAACCTTTGTAATGAATGTCCTTGCGAAAATAACTTCATAAGAGATTCGTCTTAAATAATGAGTTAGAGCCCTAGCCTAAACTAAAAACAACTACTACATCAACACCTCAATCAAATGAAACCTAAAATACGAATTAAGGAACTGCGCGGATGAACAAAAAAGCCCTTACAAACTTTAAATGACCCGACACATGGCGCACACGTATGATCAAATTTATAGTGAAAGTTGGTTTATAGCGAGCAAGTTCGCACAATCTATTGAATCCATGAACGATGCGAGTAGAAGAGGCACCAAGTTTAAGGAAGCTGGCCAGACATTGAACAACACGAGACGGTTTATCCTTCTTTGCCTCTCATGTTGACGACAGTAGAGCGTGACTGGTCACAAGACAAGGCTTTAAGCGTACCTCTAGCACACACTAGTATCTTAACGCGCAACATCTCTTCCCTCGTAAATTGCAGCTTCTTACTTCTTTAAATCATGACAAAGAAATGTATATGAGGCTTATCGTAAAAATCTATTGTCTACCGTAAATAATATGACAGTTTGTATCACATACATGAAGCTATGCAGCACAACATCGATGGGGCGAATTTACAACAATTACTTACGCCAGCACCGAGCTCAGGCAGTTTGTAGAAAGTTTTTTCTTCGGCATCCCAGAGAAAAGTATTCTTCTTGCACCGGAAGAGTCGTACTTCAGTAGTCTCTGCCGAATTAAAATTACTATGAGCCAATAATACTTATGACATGTATGAATTGTTATTCATTATCCCCGCAAAATTAGTGATGGCACGCAGCCAAATGCTGAATAGATACTTTTGTGGGGTATATGAAGTCAGTGACGGATTCCTCTAATTAAAAACAGCGCAATGACTTTAGAAACGTTCTGCATACTGAGAACTTAGAAAGATGGATTGACAGAAATAAATGAAGATAGCCGCGCTTGATTGTTTCTTTCCACATAAACACGAGCTATACTTAAGAAAGAGCGACAGAAATGCAAAACTGAGAAAAATGAGGCGCAAATAGTTACGAAAATTTACCAGCCAGAAAGTTACTCGGATTGTAAGATCATTTGTGTACGCCTGAGAAAACACTGCAATACATGGTAGGTAGCTACAACAAAGACAAAATCGGCACTCAAAAATAAAAGTGATTGACGCGCAATTGAAGTACAAAATTCTCTTGTCATATTTATTTATATAAAAAGAATGAAACAAAAAAACCAACAGCGCCACATGAGCTCCAATGAAAAATACGAGCAATGAACATACTATCACAAAAAATCTCCGTTTTTAAGCAAACTGATTTCGAGGGACAGAACATTTTTTAGGCCAGAGGAGGCGAGTTATGAACCATTAAAATAATAGGCCAGAAGAGGCGAGTTATGAACCATTAAAATAATAGGCCAGAAGAGGTGAGTTATGAACCATCAAAACAATAGGCCAGAAGAGGCGAGTTTTGAACCATTAAAATAAAAGGCCACCTTTAAAGACGCCCTTGGAGTTGGGCACTAGTATGGTGCGCAGAGTCTCGCCCATGGTGGGTGTGTCCGTGTGGCGTTGGGAGACGCGGTTCCCCACAGCCTCTCCATCAGTCATCGCAACTCCTCCTGTCAGCATGCTGTACTCCGGCTCTAGTCTGCCCAGTGTTACTTTAGTCTCAGTTCTTTCTCAGTTCAAATGCAGCTACAAGTATGCATGGGTCGTAAGTTCTTTTTTAATTGGCTAGCAAATACAGCGACAGTGTGCATGGGACGTAGTTAAAAACTGTTATAGGATACATTTTGGACACTATTTGAAATGCCACGCTGCAAGAGTGGCAAGCACGTTGCTGTAATAGCGTATCGTGAGAAAAATCCCGCTACCATGTAAAAGTCTTTCCGAATGTACTTTCTACGTTAGAAAGTATAAGAAACAAGCATATTTGATTGCTGCCAGAGCTGTAAAACTTTTTAAAAATCTTCATTAGTAATTCCATCTGGAGATGACTAGTCTAATATTTTAAATATCGGTAAGAAATGTGATTTGAGGTTACAGGTTCTGACTCATTATCAAAATGAGAATTCACACCATCAGAAAAGAACATAAACAAATGCTAGAACTGTGTGCAACGAGGGTATTATACAAATTAATAGATAATATTTGTAGAAAAGAATGGAGTTCAAGGATATCGAACTGTTTGGTATACAAATTTGATATGAATCATTACAGACACAGCATGAATTTTGGCCCATTTTTTATGTCTATTAGGTAGCAAGAAAATTTTAGGTAGCAAGAAAAATTAGCCCATGAAATAAAATGTACATAGGTAATTGAAACAATTACCCATGTACATTTTATTTCATGGGCTAATTTTTACAGTACTAGGCACGATATTCTGTTGATTTTACAGAATATTTTTATGCCTTCAAGTTGATGAATTACGAATCTCTGAACGATAACGATCAAATTAGCAGGCCAGAAGTCATGAAATACTTGCCTCTCGCAACTACAGAAAATCCAATCAAGACCACTGATGACAGGATGGCCGAAATGAGGTGGAAATTACGTCATGCTAGTTCAGCAAGACTACTCTGGTCATGTTAAACGTCTCTTGCGATGTGACTCACTCGTGTGACACATATACAGAAAAATACGAATCTATAGGAGTTCTTCGTATTGTTTTAGTGGTGCAGTATTGTTACGAAAAGTTTGGATTATACACAGAAGTTGGAAATGTCATAGCATTGAACATGATCAGTATAACAGCGCTAAATGCAACAGGACACAGGGAAGTTAGAGCACAATGTTAGCACTCCACGTAACTTTTGTTCAGTGAGGCATCGTCGTCGCATGTTAGGCTGACCATAGTCTTATTTGTTCGACATGCTCTCACATGTATGAACAGCTCAAGTGTTACCTAACATGTATCCATTCGTTCAAGTAAACTCTTAAGATGTTGAGAAAAGTAAAACGAAACGATACAAGTATTAAAATAAAATACTCAATGGAAGTGGGAAAAAAATTATTTGTAGAAAATTTCAAGCAGCCAGCTGAGTACGTTACTAATGAACGTTCTCTAAAGCAACTGTACGTTCTTTTTACAATGCATACATTACTTCATATTCCAACTACGTAAATACGGAGAAATGTTTTTCAAAATAACCTTCTCACATCCATCTCTTTCCTAAAAAATAAAATAGCATTCATTTTCATTAGCGTGGTGACACTTTTACCGATAAATTCTAATTGAAGGGTGGAAAGCACTAGTGGACTACTTGCATTTTTTCCCATGGTAAATATAATATATTTTCCACGGGAAAAAATGC